>JABUIW010000047.1:953980-1012169 GCA_013363375.1 Menidia beryllina | reverse complement strand
TTTACAAAATATAGGTTTCAGATTTCACATCTGGTCATAAAATAAATGTTTTTTTTTTTATCATCATCATTTGTGACACTTAAAATTAAATAATAAAATAATTTGTATTCTGCACCACCACTGTTGAATATATTACTTCAGAAGTAATATATTTAGATTCCATACCTCCGTCCCAGAATTTGGATACGGGGATTGAAGTTGTCTGATATTAGTTTCAAGGTCTTCATCAGTCACTGCAGTCAACCTTCCCCTGAGTGGTACACCAAGTGCTTTGGACTTCTTATAAAGAAATAATGTTGAGCATCCAAAGATGTTTGCCATCCTCTTGACTGTGTATCCTTGGGCCAAAAGAAAGTCGATCTGCTCTCTTGTAATATGAATTGCTGGTCTACCTCGACCACCTAAAATAGAATCATATTCAAATGCCTTAGCATAATGTTTACTTTATACATCTGCTTTTCTCTGTCTATATCTGCCTGTCCTCGACAGGTAAGGCAAGGCAAGGCAAGGCAACTTTATTTATATAGCACCTTTCAGCCAAAGACAATTCAAAGTGCTTGTACAAAAAAAAGTTGAAAACAACATACAACAAGACGATAATAAAAAGAAAGTAAATTAAAGAGCAAGCAAGTGTCCCTGTGTTCCTAAAGGTGACACTATGCATTTCACACAATGTATAAATTTATTTTGATATACATAATTTTCTGTTGCAAATGCATGAACACAAAGCTTTAAACTTTTACAGTATAGACGCTGAAAAGCAACTTAAAGTATGAATCAGACATGAACCGGGGGTGCGCTATTATTTTCAGAGGAAATAAAGGGGGGTGTTGTGAGGCTGTCTAGCATGTCAAAATCAAGAGCTAGCTAGCTTTACTATAATTTCCGAAGAGAAAGATAGCTTTACAACAGTATAAAAAAATACGTCCAGTTATTACCTGAACTGGCCCGGGCTGCAGAATATTCCCCATTTCCAGTTTGGACATGGGTCGATAGTAGCACTTTCAGCTCACGTAAGCCGTTTTTCAGGGCATTGTGTGTGTCGGTAGAAAGTAAATAAGAAATCCTTTGCAAATTTCTTAAGCATTCTTCAAGTACACGATTTTCGCGCTCTCCGCATATCCCATACTGAAGAGCTCTTTCTATATTGTGGCATTTTCTTACAATTTTGTCCAAAACTGCCAGCGCCATTGAATGTTCAGGCAATTGTTTGGACAGCTCAGTACAGCCAAAGAGGGGCTTACACGCAATCTCTTAATTCAGATATCTAAAATTGTAATTCTGAATAGTCATAATTACGTTCGAGATTTCTTAAATTATAATTACGGATGTGTGACCCTTCCAATGACGAATCCGGTGACGTCACTTGAGATATCTTGAAAGGAATTTTGACTAGTCAAAATGTAATTGAAGATATCTTGAATTATTATTCTTCCTAGTCAGAATAGAGATATCTTAAATTACCATTCCGGATAGTCAAAATGTCTAGTCAAAATGCAATTTTAGATATCTGGAATGTAATTACGGATAGTCAGACGAAACCGAATTTATGTTAAAACGGCTTGCCATATATGCTAATCTGACACCTATACTGTCAGACTATTTTACCCGTACGAAAATCTAAAGTCATGCGCATGCGTATTGACTATGGGTATGCTGGTCTGACGGGGTATGCTGACCTGACAGAACACGGGCAGTGATGACGCAGAAGCTGCTCGCAGAGCAGTATAAGAGAGCACACCCCGCTCTGCCTCCGCGGACACATGGGGGAGAGACTGAAGGTTCGACTTTTATAGCCTCATGGTTAACAGAGAGATGAACACAACTGAGAAGTTTTACCTTCCCGTTGATGGCATCCCCGAACTGTTCTCCTCTTTCACCGGGCATCACCAAACGAGCTCTGCGCGCCTAACAGTCCGGAGCAGAGCGCTCACCCCGCACCCAAGCATCCCCAAAACAGGCATGGGCATTATCAGAACCGTTAAGGGCTGCTGGAGACGGCAGGACAAGAAAGTGGTTACGCGTAGATCGTCAAGTTCAGGCAATCGTCAGGTTTCAACCGACCGGCTCCCTAAAATATCGGCAGACCTGGCGGAGTTGGGTCAGACCAAACCCCGAAACTGTCACAGAATAGTTGTGCTGGGGGCGCCGAGAGTTGGCAAAACCAACATCCTCCGGCGGTTCTTGTGTGAAGAATACGAAGAAAGCTATGAGCCAACGGTGGAGGACTTCTACAGAAAGCTGTTTCGTATTGGAGGAGAGACATACCAGGTCGATCTCCTGGATGCAGCAGGGGAAAGGGACTTCCCTGCCAAGCGGAGACTGTCCATTCTGACAGGTAAGAAATATTACGCATCATTGGCAGAAAAGTCGGATAGATAGAGTTGTACTGCCATTATTTTACATATATATGTATTTGTTTTACATATAAACACCTTTTAAGACGTGACTGCATTACTCTGGAAGGGGCCAGTGAGTAAAATTAAGTTTTTCTCTTTTCAACAGGTGACATTTTTCTGCTCGTCTTTAGTTTGGACGACAGGGACTCTTTGAATGAAGCCAAAGAGCTACTCAATGAAATAAAAGCTGCGAAAGCAAAGCTGCTCAAATCAAACTCTCCGGTCAGGGTGCCGGTTGTGGTTTGCGGCAACAAAGCGGACCTGGAGGGACAGAGAGCCGTGAGGCGGTCAGAGGTGGGGCGACTCCTCGGTGAGGATGTCCCGTACTTCGAAACGTCCGCGAAAAGCTGCGCGGGACTGGATGATGCGTTCACGGCCCTGGCCGCTGTCGGGGGGATGCCCGAGGACACGAGCCCGACGAGGCATCGGGTCGTGCCCATCCTCGCCTACCAGTCGATGGGGGTCGGCGGGAGGAGGAAGCCTCCCCCCCGGGGACTGGGCCCCCCCTGTGCCGCCGTGGACCCGCATGCGCGCCGCCCCAGCTTCACCAGCGACCTGCGCCTGGTGCTTGGATCAAGCACCAAGAACAAGAAACCCGAGAAGTGTCAGATTCAATGAATTGTGAGACTTCTCGACAAAACAAATTGTGGTAGTATGCTGCAATGTCACATATGTAAGGAGTTATACTCTTTTAGCACTCGGCTGGACCAGTGCTTTCTTACTATGTTTTTGTATAGCTGTGTATTTCACTCTTTAATAAAAGTTGAAGAGGCTTTAATTGCCACGTTTGATCTTTTATGTATGTCATCATTATTATCCAATGATTTGTTCCATAACCAACTTAAAAAAGATATATATATTACGCACGTAAGCAATCGATTGTCTTCAAGGGCTGATGAACAGCTTGGGCAGAAGTGTGTGGGAGGCAGCTCAGATCCTTCAAATGTCGACCTTAAGGGATGGAAGACTTGATACAGGATGGTGATAAAAGGTCCTAATGCCTCATGAAACCTCTTTTACAGGCGTAAAATAATTATGCAATAAACCTAAGTCTCCATCACCATAGCACAGGGTTTTCAGGAAACGGAGTACAATTGATTTAAGAGGAGGAGGTGGAGGAGGGGGAGTGTGAAAGAGTCGTGATGAAATCAGCACCATGGAGAGAGCCCACTCTCACTCAGATCAGATTCAGCTGTGTCACACCTCGGAGAGCAACGTTTTTCCTGAATTCCACCTCTGCTTAGACCGCTTTCGGCTTGTGGGTCACACACATACTGCCACAGTTTAGGAGAATGCTGCTGTTACATAAGGTTTTACATAAAAATAGTACATAAATGGGCTAAAGAAAACTCCAGGGAGAATAAAGCACAAATTAGACTTGTGATTTAGTCAGAGGCTTCAACGTTGATTATATATGAGGGGACATTACATTAGAATTATATGGTTATGAATTGATCCAAGGTTTTTCTTTCTAAGAGGTGATGTAAGCAGTATGACCATTAATATGTGATATAACATTCATTTGGTCTTCAGAGTCATTTAGAAAAGCACATCACTTTTACATTACGTGGACTATCAGTAGACATATTATAAACAGGCTTCCATATCGATTTAATTTCCTGTGTACTGGGAGAATAATGATGCTTAGATGACTGTAAATTGACATAAGAAAAATGTGCTAGAGGTAATTAAGGGATAAGCACCAGGAAGCTTTTAAAAGGATATTAACATCTAATATTCTAAATCTCATAAAACCGATCAACGACAACATAAGGAAGTCAAAAATATTAAAGGCCTGGGGAAGAAATATTTAGTTTCCATTGCAAGTGGTGTTGTGCTACCTCCAAGGGGAGATGTCCAAAGGAAATCTACCATGCTTACTTACATTCCTGCTTTTTGTCTGCCTTATCTTTTTATGCCTTTTTAAAATCAACAACCAAGATCAACACCCAAACCCTCAATTAGGCTGTACTTTATTAGGCTATAATTTCCATCAAATGCCACTGAGGGTCTGGGGATAATCTTTTCTTTTATCCATCAGAATACACCGAGAGGTCCCCAGGTTTCCTTTTAGGAATTTGCCTTTCCAACTCAAATAACAGCACTGGAAGGATGCTGTCCAGTAAGGCCAGACCGTCCCAGGAACAACGCAGACCCCTTTCAAAGAAAAGACAAAAGGAGAAGTCACAAAGACAGAGTTTTCTACTACTGTCTAAGAAAATGAGAGGATCAGGCTATTTTAGACTGTAGGCTTACTTCCAAGTGAGTGAACTGTTTGGTAAAAATTGCCTTCTATATGGAGAAATGCTATCTATGATAAGAATGCAGAACAATCTGCAAAGATAAATGAGAGTTAGAAATAACCTGTCATCAAGAATGAGCTGTCCACTCTGCAGCAGCTCTCTGACCTCCACGGATCCACCAAAGACTTCATCCAGGGACATTTGAGGGCTAAAAAACTCCCAGTGCTGTAAAAAACCACAAGATGGAGACAAACGTCATCTCGTTTGCCACAAATCCCCGAATGCTGAACATTTTCTGCAGTAAAGCGTAAAGTCATAACAAAGGGGTTTATTGTGCGCTTCACCTTGTGATTAATGCCTTTTGTCATCCTCATTCCCATCACCAACACCTCCTCCAATCTGCCAAATGGAGATGCGTTCAGCAGTGAGCGACACATTGATTCCACACACACAAGGACAACTTCGATAATAAGCTTTTCACAGGGACGAAATGTTCGAGGGAACAAGCACAAGCGCAGAGGCCTTGAAAACTTCAGATCACACTCTGTGGATTGGCTGATAACTTTCACATTTCACGTGGGCAGGGAAACTATGGAAACTGCAGCTGTTCCTACTCATGTGCGATGGCCAAAAATATTAATTTCAGACACACCACTGCCTGTAAGTGCTACGGCTCACACTTCAAGATGGCTCAGTTGTATCCGCCTCCGTGTCCCATGCCCCTTCTGCTGGACTTCACGGATCCACACGTCAGGCTCCAGAGTCTGTGTCCGAGCCTCGCGAACAACACCTCCCTCCCCCAGAGGGACAAAGCGCCCATGGGCACCTGTTAGGGTCACATCTAAATGACTTTTCTGTTTGTTGTAACATAACAGTTGTCTTTTTTCCCCTCCATTAAGAAAACATTACCTGGGCCAACACCGATGTACTGCTGTCCTTTCCAGTAGCCCAGATTGTGATGACTCACTGAATTCTACATAACACAAAGTGTTATCATGAAGCAGAAAGGGTGCTCTGTGATGTGTTACTGAGACAACATGGAGTCAGGATCTAAGGATTAATTAACCATTCATCAAGATAGCACAAAAAAAGGAAAAAACAAAAACAAAAAAGTTCAAATTCTCTGTTCCTGGCACCATGCTACATATCCAGATACCTACACACACACTAATACACTCCTTGCAATGGGGATTTTCTCAGCTCTTTCCTTTCTTTGTTTTTGGCTGCGAACGTTGCAGACAGTTTGCGTGTCTTGACTTACACGCCTTGCAAAATTGGACACCTCGTACTGCTCAAAGCCCCGCTGGCGGAGCGTCCTCCTGGCGCTCTGGTACATCTCCGCTGTGGCCTCCTCGCCGGGCACGGCGACGCGTTTGCACTCCACCTGTTTGAATAGCTGCGTGCCTCTCTCGAGGGTCAGCTGATACAGGGACACGTGGTCGTCGCACGCCGTCAACAGCTCACTCAGCTCGTCCGCCCAAGCCTCGACCGTCTGCTCGGGCCGGCCGAACATGAGGTCCACGGACACCCTGCCAGGGCACAGCCTCCTGGCCTCTGCAATGGTCTGCAAGGCCTCTCGAGAGCTGTGGTCCCTTCCCAGACTTTTTAAGTCTTTGTCCTGCAAGGACTTAAAAGATTCAAAATGTTAACCAAATTTAGTGTTGTCGATTTGGTTTCCGCGACGGCGAGAGATGGTATTTACCTGCACCCCGATGGAGAAGCGGTTGACCCCCGCTCGGACGTAGTCCTCCAACCTTGACATTCCGGTGGGGGTGGGGTTGACCTCCAGGGTGACCTCAGCCTCATCTGGGAGACTGACCCTCTTTGAAACAGTCTCCAGGACGGCGGCGATGGTCGAGGGGTGTGCCAGACTTGGAGTCCCACCGCCAAAAAACACCGAGCTGATGCTTTAGGTCAAAGCGGAGAAAGAGGAAGGCAGTTGTAACAAATCTTTAATGCCCGTTGACCGAAAGTGGAACGAGCGGCGTACCGTGACACCTGACTGAGCTGCAGCAGCGTCTCAGCTTCCCTCTGAAGGCACCGAGTCATGATGTGGTCGTTCTTCTCTTTGGGAATGTACTTGTTAAAATTGCAGTAGGAGCATCTCCTGAGACAGTAGGGCCACTGCAAAGGGAGACAATTACCATACTGTTTAAACGTGACCCAAGGAGCTCACCTGTGCAGCAAAAATACCTGCTTATGCAACTAAATCTTTGTACCAATCTCATGTTAAATGTTAGAAGGGTTAGGTTGACCACAGCGAGCTCACGTGCACGTATAAGGACGCCTGCTGGGTGAGGTGTGGAGAGGCCGCACACCCCAACGCGTCCTCAGCCACTCCTCCACCGCAGAGGCGACGCCGAAGGGCGGCGAGGGCACGGCTGGCTTCCAGAAACCGGCGTCTCCTCATCCTGGAGACAGTTTGTTTTCACCCGAGCTAAGAAATCTTACTCAAGTGTCGGCGCAGGACCCGCGTCAGTTTCTACGATAACCACGTACTAACAAAAAGGCGTGAGGTCCGCGTTTGTACATGACTTCCGGGTGGCTATGACGTCACTTCAAACAGGAAATACGCCCGTGATCTTCCCTCTGACGGCTGCACAGTGCGTCCGCACGGGGGCGCTATCCAACCGGAGCAGGACTATCGATGCACCAAACCTCAAAAACAGCCGTGACGAAAGTCTTCTCGCTGTTAGTGACATCCTATGTCGCCAGAAAAGCAGTTTGAATGAGTAGCACTGTTGTTGTTTTGTTGGGATGAATAACACCCCTTCTGTTTTATCAGATTTGTGTTTCGCCACATGAACATTACGCAATATACATAAAAGGCATCCATAAAAGGCATATCCATAAAAGGCATATCCATAAAAATCATAACCTCTAAAAGCTAGAGGGAACCAAATGATAGAACTTCACAAATTTTACAACGGGTCCAAAGTTCCGGTTCATGAGTGCCAAATGTGAAAGTTAAGATAGATATTTAGTAAATGATTAATCACATCACCTGAAATACACTCAAATAAAGATAAAAAATAACCTTTCAAACTTATTAACTATTAAAGTTTTTAATTGAAGCTTGTATTACCCATAACCTCTTTCTATGTATTACATGATGATTTTTTAAACTATTTTATAATCAGCATTTTTAATCTAGCTTGATAGTGGAATTTTCTGTGATGCATGACAAGTGACTTTTGCCCCTCTCTCACAGGATCAAATGTTGTAATAAGCTATTGATTTCCCTGAACTGTGGAAACACTGGCAGAATGATATAACCTCATAGAGTAATTTTAAAATCTGTATCTATTTCACTAAATAAACAAGCAACCAAACTGTTAAGTGATGGCAGGATAATTGTTTCAACTCAAATACATTTTGGTGGATGACCAACTGTAAATCAATGTGTCCGAGTGTATACCTCTGATCAGTTTTTGTGATGAACAAAGTAAGAGAATGAAAGGGACAGTTAACATCTGTTACATTTGAAACCCATCAACTACTCACCTAAACATTCACTTGGATCTTTCACTGTTTTACTTATATAATGAAATGCTATGCAGAGTAAAAATAATCACATTTTTGAAGAGATGTCAATAAATGAGGGTGTACTTATTGCTAGCCTGAGGCCATTTTCCAGTTGATTTAAAATGTGAGACCAAATTGCCTCATCAGCAGAGAGCCAGAGAGGGGAAAGGCACAGGGATACACAGTATGTTCTCGCATCATACAAACAAGACTATCAAGTAAGTCCTGTTTAGCCACAAAAGAGTCAGTCTATGTCAAATGGATAAGAGGAAGAAAGGTAAGCTGCCTTAAAGCTGTAAAGCAGCATTAACAATTAGAGGCCTTCAAAACTGTATGTCAGTTAAAGAAGGTGACTAATTCAAAGTGAATTGTTTCTTTTTAGTCTTTACATTTTTGTTTACTCTCTTGTGTTGATGAACGGAGCCTTATGTTAAATGTAAAGTCAGCTTTAGAAAAAGGGTTAGATTAAGCTACTGTGTGATATAGTTTCTTAATGTTTGCAGGGTCTGGTAAAGAATTGCGACTGATGGTGGTAGGGAGCAGTGGACCCTCTCAGTTCCAACTAACCAATTCCATACTAGGAAGGGAGGAGTTTGCCAAAGATGTCAGCAGCATTTCCGCCAGCCTGAAGAAGACAGGAGAGCTGGCTGGAAGGCGAGTGGTTGTGGTGAATGGACCAAATATCTATGAAAAGGATATATCTCATGTGAAGAGGAAAATGGAGCTGAGAAGATCTAAGTGCTTATGCATACCTGGTCCTCATGCCTTTCTTGTTGCCTTTGACATGGACAACATCTCCCCAAATGACATGAAAACGGCCGGACTACTGAGGGGACGGTTCGGAAGAAACTGTGAAAAACACTGCATGGTTCTCCTGGCCTACGAAGGACACCAGGATAAAGCTGCTTTGGAAAACAGGGTGAAGAAGACTGACTGGTATCTGAGAGAACTGATCGAGGACTATGGCGGACGCTTTCACCTTTTCAGCAAGAACTGGAGAGATCGAAGTCTCGAGCGAGAGCTCCTGCAGAAGATAGAGCTGATGGTGGCTTCGCTAGGGGGGTGTAACTTCTACAGCAGAACTTTCAGAAAGGCGGAGGGCAGCGTTCAGAGGGAGGAGAAGAGGCTGAGGAGGCAGAGGACCGAGGAGATAGAAAGGACGTGGGACGAGATGGAGAAGCATTACGTGGCAGAGGAACTGTGTTTCCAGAAGGATACTTACATTACAAAAATCAGCGCAGAGATCCGAGCCAAAGCAGAGCTCGACAACGGATGGCTCAGAACTTCCCTGGCCAGAGGACTGGGGACAGGTTTGGTTGTAGGGGCTGTGATTGGGGCGCTTTTTGGATCTATTGAGGGCCCTGGGGGGATGGTTTTCTTTGGTACAATAGGTGGGGCGGTAGGCGGATCGGCAGGAGGAACTGCTCAGGTGGCAATAAAGCACATGGAAAACAGAGTGGCCCCTCCTGCCAGATATAACTTCAATTCAATCTTCATCAATCGCTTCTTTGCAGCTTCCCGCAACTGACAGCTCTAACTTCCATCAGAACAGAAGATACCTTTTAAATGTCAGGAAAAACTTCCTCTGATGCTTAGGATTATGGGTCACATGGCCTATTAAAACAAATATGATGTAATTGTTTCTTCTGAATCACACTTCAGTCTTGCATTGTTTGTTCTTCTGGGGGGTATTTTGTATTGTAGTTTATCGTAATCAAAGCTTTTGTGGGATTCTGAGGAGATCTAGCTTATGTAAAAATACATTTTCAAAAGACTGCAAAAAATTACCGTTTTCAGCTGTTATTTGGTGCGAGTCTTTTCTCTTTTAGCCTAAAGCATTTCCTGGTGTCTAACAATTGGTAAGTATGGCTCACCTAACACACTGGGTGGAGTCTTATATTTACCCTCATCGAAAACACCGCCCCTTTGCTAGACAGCACACATACCTGAGCGCAACTATTCAGTGGGAACAGGTGCAGCCTCTTTATAGGTTTTACTTGGAACACTGTGTACTGCAGATACTCTGCGGAAAAGATCGACTGGGATTGGTAAGAAAACATGTCATTTTGAATTTTCTCTGTCGTTACTAGTGGTTTTCCTTTGTGAAATGTTGTGATTTTTTTGTTTTTCTGTTAATCTTCTGAGTAATTTATGAGCATGTTACATAACCCGATACTGCTTCAAAAGTCAATGTACATAAGGCTACGGAAGGAGACATAAATAAAGTCAGAAATCTTAAGACCTTTAAGTGTCTTTTGTGCCGAGTTGGATCTACCTCATTGATAGCGACCTGTTTGACAACATATTTATCTGCTTTCATTCTCTGTTTCTGTTTCTCTCTGTTTTTTCTTACCATGATAAGAAGAAAAGAATTCACATGCCTTTGACAGTGACTATGAACATGCATTAGAGGAACATATTCATATATATAATCATTATATACCTCAATTGAGCCATACATTCATCTTGCACTATGTGAAACTGAGAATTCTATTTTCTTTTTTTTTTTAAGTTCACGTTTAGAATGGATGTGGCGGGTGGATAACATAACAGAATAAAAACCACCACCGAAGACCACCAAATTCTAGACCTTTCTGGTCCAGTATCTCTGAATAGGTCACAGATCCAGATAGAGGAATAGATAATTATGTTTATGTAACTATTAAAAATGATAGTGTTCAGTTCTCATCACATTGGCTGAATGTATCGTTGTTCAAAACTTCACAACCAGACCAAGATAACCAGCTTTTACAACTTCAATATAAAGCGTAAACTAAGTGAAGTCAAAAAGGGTGTCTTTACTTGTTTTGCTTCTTAAAAGGTTACTGTTCTATTGATTATTTGTGTTTCTTTTACATAACCTCGTTAACCAGCAATTGATATCCTGTTGTCATTTTCAGAGTATGGCCTCCACCATCAGTCTCCTCCCCGAGAAGCACTTTTTGTGTTCTCTGTGTAGAGGCATCTTCACCAACCCCGTGACCACACCATGTGGCCACAGCTTCTGTTTGTCCTGTCTCTGCCAGTACTGGTCACGACACCTGTCCAGGTACTGTCCCGACTGTAGGAGAGTGTTCACTGACAGGCCTGACCTAAGTGTCAATCGCATTCTGGCAGAAGTCTCTGACAAGTACAGAAAGGCTCAACCTCAGAAACCACCTAATGAAGAGAAGGTACCCTTTTGCTTTTTACAGTTTTTAAATCACAGCTGATCAAATCCAGTAAGATCTAGTTTTACTGTGTGTGATATTAATGTCAGTGACGCATGTGCACAGGTGATAGATGTTGAGCAGATGATTCAGGAAAGGCTGCAGAAGATAGAAAGGCTGAAAAAGTCTCTCGACCTTCAAAAGGTGAGCAAAAATTTTCCTCGCACAACATAATTAAGAATAGTTTATTCCCTAAAATATTCAGTGAATGATGATGATTTTCACTCAGAGCTCCTACCTCCGCGAGGTGCGGGAAAGCCAGAAAGTCTTCTCTGCTCTCGTAAACGCCATGGAGAAAAGCCACAAAGCAGTTGTCGCTGCCATTGAGGAAAAACAGAAAGAAGAGGAGATGAAAGTGGAGAAACATATAAAAGAGATCAAACAGGAGATCCAGGACCTCAAAAGTGAATCCAGTGAATCGGATCTTCTGGTTTCTGGTGACCAAAGTGATGACCCAAAACAAGTTGTCACGGTAAATAACCTCATATATGGCAGGCAACACGATCATGATGTTTTGGCTTTATTTTTATGGAAAAACTGATTAATGTTTGCGTTTTATAGCCCTCTGAGATGAAAGACTGGTCCAAGGTTATCATTGAAACAGACCCATGTATTGGTGTCACCAGAAAAGCATTGTCAGACGTCCTGGAGAAAATTAAGGTTGAAGTCAACAGACTTTCAAAAGCTGGTGAGTAATATTGTCTTTAATGTTGTGTATTTATTCCAGATGATGTATCATACCTTTTGTGAAAGTAATGCCTCTTTTTCCTGTTGCTTTTCCTCAGAATTGAAAAGAACAGAAAAATACACAGGTATGTTTCTTTTTCTATGTGGAAAAAACCATTTGATATATTGTCTCTGGAGTGAAAGGTGACGTAGTTTTACTCATTCTTTACTTTTACCCATCCTGTCTCTTAGTGGATGTCAGCCTCAGTGCTAAGACAGCCCACCCCTTCCTTTACGTCTCAGATGACAGAAAGCAGGTGAGGCACACTGACAAGCTTCAAGAGCTGCCAGATCATCCAAAGCGCTTTGACCGTGTGGCCAATGTGCTGGCCAAAGAAAGCTTCTGCGCCGGGAGGTACTACTGGGAAGTGGAAGTCGGGGATAAGATTGAATGGAACCTGGGTGTTGCCAGACAGTCCATAAACAGGAAAGGCAAGTTCACTGTCTGCCCTGCCAATGGTTTCTGGACTTTAAGCCTGAAGGCTGGAGGCCAGTATGTTGCCAACACTTCGCCTGTCACCTCGGTGGCTCTGGAAAATCGACCCAGGAAGGTGGCCGTCTTCCTGGATTACACCGAAGGCCGAGTTTCATTCTACTGTGTGGACTCTGGAGTCCACATTCACACCTTTATGGATAAGTTCACTGACAGACTGCATCCGTTCTTCAGTCCCGGTCGCTTGCATGGTGGCAAAAATGCAGCTCCCTTGATCATCTCTTCCAGTTTTTGCAGCATCTGAACAGCTGAATGTCTTTTTCACTATTTATGTATTATGGTTATGTACTTGTGTGCGTAAATTAATTAAAAAATCAATTTGACAGTCCACATCGAACCACATATTGGCAATGGACATTGACAAAGAGGGCGTATGAGGACTGACTCCTTGAGATCTTCAGTGACAAACATAAACAGATTGAAAAGAAAGAAAACCATTATAGAAGAGAAAAGGCTCCCATAAGTGAACAAATGAGCGAAATAAGAGGAGAAAGAAGGGATTGCTGGCTGGATGGACGTGTGGGGCTGCAGAGTTGGGACAGAGGTTGACGAGGTGCTGGGAGGGAGGGCACAGCCAAACAGCAGGGTATTGTGCCCGTCCACCAGGCACTGGGAGACACACTCAAACACATTCACACACTGACACGGTGGCGCACACAAGCGCATGCTTCTGCCCACTGCCACATAGACTTGTGCTGGCATCTCAGCGGGCAGCCCCATCCTCAGTCCAGTTCAGTCCCGGGCACTGAAGTCGACCACTTGTCTTAGGCGCACTTCACCTGAACTCTCATTCGGAGCCTCCCAGCTCTGCGGTCTTCCTGTTGACTGATCTGAATTCTCAGGGCCTTCATAAATCCAGACATCCACTGCTGGAAGGACGATTAAATAGATACTGACCTGTGGACCGCATCAAGGAGACGCAGAAAAAGACTGGGACACTTGATCAGAGGTAAATTTCCTTCACTGTGTGCAGTGCATGAAGGGAATGTTTTTAGCATTAGTCAAACAATACGTGTAAAATGATGTCATTTGTTGTTAATCTTCTATTGTATGTTTAATTATGCCAGTACTGTACTATCCCTATGTGAAGGATGTTGGAGACTTATGTGTGTGATGTTATCAGTAGCCATTGTTCCATTGTAGTGCGTACATAGTTTCATGTTGGAGCCTTTTAGGCACTTTCAAGGGGTCAATGGAGATATTCATCTCTGTGATCTCACCCACAATGTTTTGCAACAACGGGAGAATGATCTTTACTATTGTATTAGATTCACGTTTTTCATCCTTTAATGCAAAGATTGGTTTCTTTGTGAGTTATAATCTCGCAGATGAGCCTCCTGTGGATGTATCCCATTACAAATTACAATCCACACGGTAGGCTTTTATTATCGAAGTCAAATGAGAGCTGTGATGAAAAGACGACACGGGTCCATCTGGCCCACTCTACAAGCTTTCATGAAAGATGCTTGTGTTCAGAATCTCATCATGTTTTTCTGAGATAATCCACTCACCCGGCAAGGCGTAGCTCACCACCCACAGCTGTGTCAAAGAGAACTATTCTCTGCCGCTTTCAGTGGAATCCACTTAACATGGGCCTCTCAGCCTGTCTCCAACTATTTATGATAAACATATGCTCCATTAGTCTTTTCGTACTTTACTAACAAACTGACATCTGAACTATACAGTTTTTGTTTTCAACAGTCAGATTTGCTGTGGTGCTGTGTTGACTTGCTGATACCTAGAATGGTTAGACTTTTCTGTATTATCTGAATTTCAGGTCACCTGTCCTCATCTAAACAAAGCTGACCTCATCAACAACATCACTACAGACTGAGAATCCAGAAGTGGACCCCATTTCCAAATACACAAACTGTCCCCCTTTCTTGTGGGACAATAAGTGGACCTTCTGCAAAAGAGACTGATACAAACCTAGAGAAATCCATCTGCGTCAAACAACACCTTTACCATGGCAACCACGGGCATGCAGTTGCTGGGCCTGATTATGTCCATTGCGGGCTGGGTGGGAGGGGCGGTAGTGGTGGCTGTCCCCCTGTGGAGGGTCTCTGCCTTCATCGGTAACAACATAGTGACAGCTCAGATCATATGGGAGGGCCTTTGGATGACATGTGTTGTGCAGAGTACAGGTCAGATCCAGTGTAAGGTGTATGATAGTTTGCTGGCTCTGCCCAGTGACATGCAGGCTGCCCGTGGCCTCACCGTGTTCTCCATCCTGCTCTGTGGCTTGGCTCTGACTCTCGGGGTCCTCGGAGTCAAATGCACTAAATGCATAGGTATAAACAGCCTCAAGGCCCGTATTGCTCGTATTTCTGGCGCACTTTTTGCCATTGCAGGGTTCCTGTACCTTGTGCCCGTCTGTTGGACTGCCCATTCCATCATCAGGGATTTCTATGACCCACATGTGGCGGCTCCACACAAGCGCGAGCTTGGCCCTGCACTTTACATTGGCTGGGGAGCATCAGCCTTTCTTCTGATTGGGGGATCTCTGCTCTATGCAGGGTCAAGTCCCCCTGGCATTCCAGGCTCTCCCACCTTCAGCAGTGGAGAAAGTAGTCCCCGCAGGGCACCTGCCGCACAGGTCAAAGGTTACGTCTGAATGCCCTCAAGTTCCACAAATTCCCCCCAAATGAAGACAAGCCTTTATTTGTTCCTTTTGAAAATTCTCTCTGTCATTATTTACATGTAATGTTACTCCTGTTTATTTTTTTCCTTTGAAACGACAGAGGAGGCTGTATGGGGAACTTTTAATTTATTTCACCGTTTCATATCTGATATCATTCAATAACCGTTTTTTTGTGTCTGTAAAATCCAATAAAAAGTTATATCCTCTGCTGAGGAAAAATGTGTGAGTTCACATTTTTACAAATATAAAAACTCTTTAAAGAAATCTCAGTATTTTTGTGTTTATTAAGTATAGTAGTTGCATAGTACTGCACTAATTATAACAGGTTTTAAAAAAAAAAAAGATTGATTTCAAACCCTTCTCCTCTTCTACTTTTACTGACTTGAGAAGAACAATAGAACAATGGAGATGTTTGTACATTTGCTTGTGGTGCTATACTGTTGAGAGGAGTGTGTGTGTGCGTATGTGTATGCTGCATGTTGTTGTATCTTCCATCTCTCATTTCCTGTCTTGCTTACTCTGTATCAGGGCAAAGAACAATACATAGCTTCTCTTTCCCTGTTTAAATATCCTCGTACTCTTTTACAACAGCACAAAACACACAAGCTGATCTCAAAGCTCTCACTGAATTTACTCAATTAAATTCCAAGTTTCATCAAAATATTGTACATATTCCACCTGATAATCCGACATTGTGCAGAAACATAGACAACTTTGAATGCACTGGTGTGCATCATCAGTTCATGCCTTTCCACCGGTCATGTACGTCATTATAAGGGACATAGGAAAACAATATTGTGAGATATTGTTCCCTTCCCTCAGACAGAACTCTTTTACCCTGGATTATATAATCATCAATAGACAGTCAAAACCATTTTAGTGTTTCTTGTTACCAAGCGCTGTCACTTTAAATGTTGTTTCTAAAAAGCTGAAACATTACCAGACAATGTGCTGCAAACTTCAAATGTTGATCATCAGTTTTTTGTCATTTCTGGCTGTGAAAACAGTAGACAGACCAACACAATGCCACTGTACAGAGCATTACTGCACCCCATTAACAATGGCCGCCAGTGTTCCAAGTGCCAGGTAGTGACTCATACATGACCTAAGTGGGCCTGTAGCAGCGATGGTAGAGCAATGCTGTGAATACTCATAGTCTGTTGTATTTTACAGTGTACGATGATGCCAACATTGACAATAATAAAACTGAATCATTCACGTATTTGCAGGGACTTCAGCCATCTACAGTAGTAAACAATAACAACTCACCTGAGATCTACTTTTAGTCACACTTTCAATCAAGCATCTGTTCTATAATTATGAAGACTACTTTTCGAAGGTGCAATTGAGTGTTTGGGGAAAATGTTGCATCACTATAGTATGAAAAGAGCATGTTTAATACACCGTGGCGATTCTTTAGTCTCTTGAATTAAGTTTAGGTATTTAGAAAACAAATGAACACTCAGAGACCAAAAAACCACAGACAATATATTGCAAGTTTTAATAGGGTTGTGTATTTTCCTCGACATAAAAGACTTTATGTTTGAAAAACATCTGTAACTAATTTTTGTTTTTTTATATTTCACACTTGATAAAAATGCATTTTTTAAAATCAAGTAAAGATGTAATCGGCAGGATACTCATTACATAAATGCTCATTATGTGGCAGAACTACCTCTGTCATTGTTAAATGATAATATTTTATTAATCTGTAGTAATGAACTATAACCCAAAGGTGTACAGCTACACCTTATCTGCCTCCCAAATGGTTGTACTGAGTATCTCTTATCATGTTAGATGAATCTGGACAGAATGTTTTAATTAAAATCCTGTAACCCCACTAAACAGCTGCGTCAATGGTTTCTTTTACACATTACTGTTGTGACTAATTTGATAAAAAATAAAAAAATAATATTAATTCCTCGGTCACAGTCTTAATTTTTTTTGTTTTTGTTTTTTTTTTGCTATATCAGGGCGTGAGCAGTTTAATTGGCTAATTTATATTCTGCTGAGTTTGTATTGCAGATAAGAGGAGTAAAATGCAACATTCTCCCGATCCTTTCTTGATTTCCATCTGCTGTAATTCTAATTCTATAAACTCGTCGATAGAGGGAGATGTTTAATTGCGAACCCGTTTCTGTGGCGGAAGCAGGAAGTAGGAAGAGGTGTACCTTAACTTTACAGCTGAGCTAACAGATAAGCTACAGGCTACCAGGCTAACCGCAACGGTGAAAATATCAGCCTTCGTCGCGCAAACTAAAGGTCTAGACAGCAACTTTGAGACACTGAATCAAACATGGGAAAAGGTGGTGGAACATTTGAGAGACTTCTCGGTAAGTTAACTCCACGCTTGTCAAGTTGATAGTTTGTAATCCAACTGTAAGTCAAAAGTGCGACGTTTTGCGGCGTATTGTTTTGACTGTGGCTGGGGCTGTGGCTCCCAGGCCAGCTAGCTAATAGTATCCTGCTAACATATTCGCTGCTATTGTTCGGCAACTTAGAGGGACTAACTCAATTTATCGTCATGATTTGTGAGTAGACAGATTGAACCTTATGTACCATCTTTACCCGAGGTGCAGGCACATCTACATTGTGACGTCAGTCAAAGCAAACCATCTTGACTACTATAAGATGTCTTCACATCTGCTCTACAGTATCATTAGCTTTTGTTACCCATCTTAAGTGACTCACTGTTTTTATGAATATGTCCAGGAAATTCATGGTAGCCAAACACAACAATGTCTGAAATGTTTAGATTCATGACTCATTATGGTTTTAGGATCCCAACAGGTGGAAGAGATCCCTGTCAGATAAAAATGGCCACTAATCTGTAAACTATCAATAGATCGTCGTTACTGTCCCATTATAGTACGTTGTTGGAGTGTACGTCAAATGGCAAACGTCAGTGTTCCCGTTACAGCTCAAAATAGTCCCACCATACAATTGAAGCGTCATTCTAAAAAACCGAAAAATCCGTGTAAATAGGTGGCTTAGTCCCTTGTTACAAGAGGGCTGCCAGTATTAAGATGATTCATATTAAGATTTTCTTTTTGTAACTACAACAAAATAGTTATGTAGCACCTTTCTGTATAAAACAGACAAATTAGAAAATAGTCAAATGTATTTTTTCTATAATAATGCTACAGGATTTTAGCCTCACCAGTAATATAACACCTATAAAATGTGATGGAATGTGTTCTTAGACCGGACACTGAACATCTGTTGTGCTTTCGGGGCTTTATCCTGCAGGTAGCAGCTTTTGGAGTAGAGGACCATAAAACATAATCAGATTAATAACACAATAGTGTTATTACATTGTACATTGTTGATATAAACATCCCAGTCACTTAGATGATGTTAGAATGGGTCATTTTTGTATTAGGGTTATTTGGGATTGGAATTCAAGTTACATTTAAAGAGTACGGGTCATTTCAGCTCCGACATTCATCAAATTTCTGTGAGATTGTATTATGGTAGAAAGGAATACTTTTTTGGAAGCCTTTGATACCCATGAAAAGGATTCAAACCACATCCAAATCATTCTGAGTTAACTGTCTGTAATTGCGGCTTTCAAGTTGTTATCCTCCAAGGTCACTCCATGGATAATGTTTGTAAAGTGCAAGGTCATAAAGAAACCCAGACTATCCTGTGGTCTCTCTGACTTTGATGAATGTTACCATTAATTTGTCCTTCACCAGAAGAACTCTGAACAGCAATGTTATTCATGGCAGGAAGGAGAAAACCACAGTTTTCCTAAAAGAAAATGCCATCTCAAAACAAATGAGACCACTACAGAGCAGTTTGGTTTCACATTGGAAGGATTGTCTTTATAGAAAGATAAGAGTTAGATTCCATTTTTGAAGCATATTGGTTGGAGTAACATGGTTTTAGTGGCTTGGGTCAGCAATGACTATAATGAGGTATACATCTATATTCTGTTCATGAGCTAAATCTTAAGAGATGGTGTTCAGCAGCCCTTGTTGTTATAAACAAGACTAAATCAAATGTTTGCAGTCATTAAGTCAAAGTCCTGACCACACTAATCAATACACAATTGCATGGCAAGAAGATCAGTCCAGACTTGAAGCTGTATAGTTTGAATAATTAAGCAGCATATTTCTAAGCTCTTATGGGACTCTGTTTAGCAGTTACTGGAAACATTTAGTCATAGTTGTTGCTGTCGAAGGGCTCACAGCAGAATTATTTAGACTTTTGACATATTTTTTTTGTGCTTACTACAGATAAAGCCACAAGTCAGCTGCTTTTGGAGACTGACTGGGAGTCCATTCTTCAGATCTGTGATCTCATTCGACAGGGCGACACACAGTGAGTTATTCTAAAGCCTCCCTTCAGACTTCATATCCACAGCTGCTGTGGTTGAAAGAAGCCCATTTTAACATGAAGTTTATTTTTTAAAACAAAGTGAGCTGAAGTAGTACCCATTGTTTAGCGTTTTGCCCACCAAAATTACACTGAACAATATACATTTCTATCTTTCTAGAGCTAAATATGCTATTGGGGCCATTAAGAAGAAGCTGAATGACAAAAATCCACATGTGGCCCTTTATGCACTTGAGGTAAGACATTTTCATATCAAACTGTGTCCTTTTAACATGAGTAGTAGGTTTAACAATACCAGTACGCGGCTTGTTACTAACAGCAATGCAGACCATGGGAAGTAGAAAGATAAGGTGGCCTCGCTCGTCATTTCAGGTCCTGGAGTCGGTGGTGAAGAACTGTGGGCAAACGGTGCACGATGAGGTTGCCAGTAAACAAACTATGGAGGAGTTAAAGGATCTGCTTAAGGTGACATTGAACGAAATAGTTAGGTTAAACGGTTTAACTTTATGTCCCCAGTGTTTTGCCTGAAGTTGCTGCAGCAAGGAACCGAAAAAAAAAAATCAAAGTTGTTTCTGTTGGCAGAAAAATGTTTGTTGCAGTGGAACTGATTATTCAGATGTTGGATTTAATGGTTTGTTTTTTAGCAGCTTTTGCAACTGTCTTCTTTTCAAGAATAATTGTCAGAGCTGTCTCTAACTTAGAGCCAGTCTTACTCAGAAGCTTGTTCATTTTCCTTAAGCCACTGCCTCTAATGCTGCTAAAAAGGTCTTAATGCTTTTCCTCCATCCTTCCTGACTCAGCTCCGCGATCATATGCTCAATGCTGCCTGTATTACAGCACAACCTAGCAATATTTGATTGGGTCTGGGTGCACATGTGACTGTGGAACCATCACCATTGTTGGTTTCAACTTCCTGATGATGTCATAGTCTTGTGACTGGAGTGTTTTCACTCAGAAGAAAAGGGACTTCCCACCTCACAACTCGTCATCTAGCTCAGTGTCTTAATTTCAGATTGTATAGAAGCAAAAAAAAACTTGAGTTTAAATATGCATTTCCCTCCCTCAAGAAACAGACAGAGGCAAATGTCCGAAACAAGATCCTTTATCTGATCCAGGCCTGGGCTCACGCCTTTCGCAATGAACCCAAATACAAAGTGGTTCAAGACACATATCAAATCATGAAAGTGGAAGGTGAGTGAGCTTTAGCAGTGTTGGTTACACAGCACCTATTCCAGTTGTTTGCTACTGTTCACTCTTTACAGGCATGAAAAGTCAATGTTGAGTATTAATTGCTCTCTTCCTTTGCTGAACAGGCCATGTTTTCCCTGAGTTTAAGGAGAGTGATGCCATGTTTTCTGCAGAAAGAGTGAGTTTTGTTTTTCTTTCATTCACCTATTAAGCACCAAATGTTTTTATTTTATACCTTGGCACTGTTAAGGCTGGACTTCAAAGGAAAAAATACATCCGTGGAAGCCCAGTGGTCCTGTTATCTCTCATAATATATGTGACGTTGGATTTTCGCAGGCCCCAGACTGGGTTGATGCTGAGGAGTGCCACCGGTGCAGAGTCCAGTTTGGAGTTATGACAAGAAAAGTAGGCCGGGCTTTCTTGCAACTAGGGCACACAATTTCTCTCACCCCATTGAAGGAACTTATGCGGACTACATGCCTACAGATACAGGTCAGAAACTGACCTGGATTTGTCTCCTTTGCTTTTCTAGCACCACTGTCGAGCCTGTGGCCAGATTTTCTGTGGGAAGTGTTCCTCTAAATACTCCACCATTCCAAAGTTTGGCATCGAGAAAGAAGTGCGTGTGTGTGAGCCGTGCTTTGAGCAGCTCAACAAGTGAGTTCACAGACACAGTAACACAATTACCAGAGCTGGGGTGAAAACACAACACATGTATGTGTTAACTGCAATCAGTGTGTCAACTCTGTTAGCAATAGCATGTCCATACATACACATACTTACACACACAAGATGAGAATTGTTTTTTTTTTGTTTGTTTGTTGTCTTCCTCTCCCAAAGGCAACTAAAGAAGGCAAATGTAGACAAATTAACCCTCACAATGTGTTTACAGCAGTGCTCTTTAATACAAGCAGTGCCATTGCTACGTTTACCATTTTGTACTATTGGCCTGAATCAAATGAACTCTTCCACAAGTTCTCTATCAGCAACTTTTAATCCACAAGATATATAAAGACGGCAGTGAAAATGTGCCGGACTAGAGAATCAAGAGAGGATATAGAAATGTATATTGTACAACCACATGGGTCATATTCTGAGTTGAAGTTTAATTCAGCTATCCACAATCATTGACGCATACGAGTGCCAGACAGAGTTCTTTAATTAACACATGCTGCCCCCCCCCCCCACATTCTGTTCCAAACACGCATAGACTTGCAGAACCTTCACATCCCCCTGAAGTGCTGTCTGTCTGTATGAGCATAGACCTGTAAATCTACTTGTAAATGTCTAACTTGTTTTATGTTTATGGAGAGTTTTTGGTGTTCTGTGCTTCCTGCGCTCCTCTGATTTCTAAGACTTTGTCCTCCCTGATCCCTTTTCCTCACCAGCCACCCCTCCCTCTCTCCTCCACTTAGGAAAGCTGAAGGGAAAGCCCCTTCTACAACCACTACTGAGCTGCCACCTGAGTACCTGACCAGCCCGCTGTCTCAGCAGTCCCAGGTAGTTGTTTCTGAAAACTGTCTTTTATTTTTACTTCACAATTAACCCTCTCCTTGGAGTTGAAGACTCTCATTTGTGATACCTCTTTTTTTCTCCACTTCCTCTTCTGTGTCTCACCATAACTGCTGTTAATGATTAGATGCCCCCAAAGAGAGATGAAGCAGCCTTGCAGGAGGAGGAGGAACTGCAGTTGGCCATTGCACTTTCCCAAAGTGAGGCAGAGGAGAAGGAGCGGATGGTGGGCGACACGTCTGAACGTTTCCTTGAATATTCACTACCTGCCTTTACTAGTGGAAAACAAGTAACTGAAACATTGCTGTATGGTCACTTTACAGAGGCACAAAAACTCTTACTCTGTGTATCCCAAAACTGATCCCACACCGGTGACTTCCTCCGCACCACCAGTCAGCACCCTTTATACTTCCCCTATGGTAAGATCAGACCCAAAACAGACTATATGAAACTACCTGCACCCTTTTGAGTCATGTTTTTACAGCCCTGTCCATAGCTGCTTTAGCGGGTAGAATGAGCCTTTTGTTTTCATCTCATCCCCCTCCTATTTGTGGGACTCTTAGTGGAATATCCCTGTACTAGCATGCAAATATAAGTTTGGATGCAAATTAGGTTCAGTAACATCTCATATCTGCCTGAAAGCATATAGTAGCTGGTATTTCATGTCAAACGTGGCTCTCTTTGCTTACTGTACTGATCCCTCTTAAAGGGTAAATCAAATATTCTGTCATATCTTTTATCTAACTTGGGTTGATAGAAATTTACATTGTGGTAAGGTTATGAATGTTTTCACGGGTTAACCAATTTCAATTATTTCTGCATTGCAGAATTCTTCTGCTCCATTGGCTGAAGATGTGGACCCAGAAGTATGTGACATATTTATGTCTTTTTGGTTTTATTATTCTCATCATCATTATTATTATTATTACCGGACGCATATACCTTCCGTGCATGTGACTATGTCATGTAATTCCAGCTGGCCCGCTACCTGAACAGGACATACTGGGAGAAGAAACAGGAAGAGGCCCGGAAGAGCCCAACTCCCTCAGCCCCTGCCCCAGTGTCCCTGGCTGAGCCTCCTCCACCAATCAGCCAGCCTGTAGAGAGCCACGTCCCTGTTCAGCCTGTCAGCATAGTGGAGGTGCATTTCATCGTACTTACTTACTATATTTGTACTATTATCAAACTGAAGCGAAGTGGGCTGAGAATCAAACTCTACTCACTGGCTTCCTGTAATCCCCGCTTTCAGCAGCAGTACCAGAACGGTGAGTCAGAAGAGAACCATGAGCAGTTCCTGAAGGCTCTGCAGAATGCTGTGACCACCTTCCTTAACCGCATGAAGAGCAACCACATGCGTGGGCGCAGCATCACCAACGACAGCGCAGTGCTCTCGCTCTTCCAGTCCATTAACAACATGCATCCACAGTTATTGGACATCCTCAACCAGCTGGATGAAAAACGATGTGAGTATTAACTGTGTTATACACACACACACACACACACACACACACACACATATACATCCACCTTCCTTTGTGTGATAAAACGTGTCTTGTTAGCGTATTACGAGGGACTGCAGGACAAACTGGCTCAGGTGCGTGATGCTCGGGCTGCTCTGAACGCCCTGCGGGACGAGCACAGAGAGAAGCTACGCAGAGCTGCAGAGGAAGCCGAGAGGCAGAGACAGATCCAGCTGGCACAAAAACTGGAGATAATGAGGCAGAAGAAACAGGTAATCTCGCTGAAAAAAGAGATGATTTCACCGTTCCCAGTGTCTTACATACTTACAAGTGCTGTGTTGGATTTCAGGAGTATCTGGAGATGCAAAGACAGCTGGCTATTCAGCGCCTGCAGGAGCAGGAGAAGGAGAGGCAAATGCGTTTGGAGCAACAGAAGCACACGGTCCAAATGAGGGCGCAGATGCCTGCTTTCTCTCTGCCCTATGCGCAGGTACAGACTTCGTCAGCCCTTCAGCCTCTGACTCACTGGAAAATAATATTGACACCTCTCCTGTTCGGACAAACATTTGATAATAGCAATACGTGTTCCTTGCAGATGCAATCTTTGCCCCCCAATGTTGCCGGGGGGGTGGTATACCAGCCTGGTGCTCCACCCAGCTACCCAGGTACTTTCAGTCCCGCCAGTTCCGTGGAGGGTTCCCCTATGCATAACATCTACATGAACCAGGCAGGGCACACTACACCAGGACAGTACCAGGCCATGCCCAGTGCTGCTACAGGTGAGCTAGCTCACAGGACAGGAACAGTCGGCGATAGCGTTGTGACTCAGAAATGTTTGCTTATGTTGTTACAACATGATGCTTTACAGTCATTTTTCACAAATGCTGCTGTGTAACTGTCTTTTTAAAATTTTTTTTACTTCATATAGATCCCAGTATGGTGAATGCATACATGTACCAGGCTGCTGGTACCAACGGGCATCCTGGCCCTCCTCCAGGCCAGGCCCCACCCACAACTAGTCCTCCCTACTCCAACTATCAGCCCACACCCACACAGGCCTACCAGGTACTATTGACATTAGTTCAGTGACTAGTGAGATTTTGCGCCCCATATGTTTACTTATTGATTGTTGTGTTTTTTTTGTACAGAATGTGGTCTCTCAGGCACAAAGTATGCCTCCCATGTCACAGGCAGCCCCAACCAACGGTATGGGTTACATGAGTTACCAACCATACAATATGCAGAACATGATTTCAGCATTGCCGGGACAGGATCCCAACATGCCCCCTCAACAACCGTACATGCCAGGCCAGCAGCCCATGTACCAGCAGGTTAGTTGTGTATCATTTTTTTCTTTTAACCAGACTTAAACTGTTTTTGCTTACACATGTTTTTTTCCTAATATAGTCTTCATAGGGTTCTGTTTTTCCCCTCTCAGTCACAATCTTGACTAGTCTTTCAAATCTTACTTTTGTATTTGTGGTAGGTTGCTCCCCCCGGTGGCCCGCAGCAGCAGCAACAGCAGCAGCCGCAGCAGCAGGTACCTCAGGCTGTCCCCGGCAGTGCAGAGGCACAGCTCATCTCCTTCGACTGAAAGCCCCTGTGCCACCGGGTTTGACACTACATTCTCCCCACCTTTGGTTCCCTCCTTTTCCCCCCACTGGACTTTGAGGATGCCCTCTGAAAACACACACTTAACTCCAACCTTCCACCTTGCTGTGATGTTGTGGCAAAGTGAAATATTGTGATGATGTTGCAGAGCTGTAGCTCTCCTTGCTCGTCCGCCCACTGAAATGTAGCAGTTGAGGTGATGGAGCTGCCATGGAGAGTACCATAACCAAGACCCCTTTCCCTCTTCCTCTGTCTTTCCAGCTGATATGTATGTAGTATTTCCTTATTAAATGAATAACTGAAGTGCAGAATTAGTAAATTGTATTCAAGTTAAATTAATAAGACAATATGACATTGATTTAGGAGATTAAAAGAAGACACAACCATCCCTTTTCTCTTATTTTTCTAAAGAATGTGTGCATGTTAAATTCAGATTATTTTCTGCATTGAAAGTGAACTGTTGCAACTTGTTCGGTTTGGGCAGTGATAGAAAAACACCTGTATGTGCTGTTTAAGAAGCTCTGAGTGGCTCAGTAAAGAAATCAGTGGTAGAGGTAATGGATAAATGGCACAAACTCACATCAATATTAGGACCCCGCATAATATTCCAGTTTTAGGTGTATAATCACCCTTTCCATGCACACAAATTGTGGCCCCCTTGTTTGGGTTTATTGTTGTGTGCAGATGGATTGTTGAGTTTAGTTTCCAAGGTGTACACTGCAGGTCATTTGTAAGAGGCCTGTAAGGAAATTTAGTTGTGTGGCTAACAATCAGTGAATATAGAAAATCCATTTTCAAAACTATTTCCAATGAAAACTGGATTTTTAATGCAGTCCAGAAACCCACACAGCAGATGATGTGAGCTGTGATGCCGAACGCAAAGCACTATTACACAGATGAAGGGCCTTCATCTGTATTCCCGTTTAAATCGCATCCTGATGCTACAACCACAACTACTTGTTTTGAATTCCCTGTGTAAGGAGAGCAGTACAAGTACTACAGGCCATTTTTCTGAAGTATGTGTAACTTTTCAGAAATAGGGAGATTGAACAAGATGTGCCGCATGTATGTATCCCACTTTCAGCCAGTGAATTCTGTAACTCTTCAGTTTTCATCTGTGGACTTCTTTATTCCATTTTACTGATCTATCTGACTTTAACGTAATTTTAAAATTATATTTAATAAATATCAGGTTCTTATTGTCCACTTGGCTCTGATTTTTTTTTTTTAGGTGTACAATTTTGTTTTAAAAAAATCTGAAAAAGGTGTATGATGAGAGGAGGTTTATTCGTGTAGTGGGAGAGTTTTTGTCACATTTGCACATATTTCTGTGTAAATCAGACGGGTTGGGATTTAAAAACTGAATTTAAAGGCTATAAAATGACAACACTGACTGACAAACAATTATGCGTAACATGTTAAATCTCTTATAACATGGGTTTAGCATAGAAAAGGACACAACAGTTCAGGAATTGTATAACTTAATACAGTAAGCACAGAATAAATCACTTTTTGTTCATTAAAAAATAGATCCAAAATTGCAATCCAAAGATCCATTATCATTCATTTTCAACATGAAAGTGAGCAGTTTTTAGTTGAAAATTTTAGCTTGTTAACTGAGCGAGGTGCATGTCTTATGCATATGATATTGAGCAGTTCCTTTCTGATACTGGATGCAGTCTCTTGCCTTGTAAAGGTCCACGGGAACTTCTTAATGATTTTACTCCTACGGTGTCTCCAAGTTTAGAAAACTTTCAGCAAGTTTCAGAAAACATGGAAAAGTGATCTGCATCATCCTCAGAGTTTTCTGAATATGAGGCATTTGTAGTAGTCTTCCATCTCAATCTTTAAACAAAAATGCGATAGACATTAAAACATGTTATTGGTGGTACTCCAATGTCAGTATTGCACTACACTGTCTCACCATCCTCTCCAGGCGCAGTCCGTTCCCATAGGCCTGCTGCCTGAGCACGTCAATATCAGGCAGACCCCATTCTGGATTCCTGTGCATTGGAATTGAGCATTACACCGGTTGCATTCGCCCTGCCAAGTACACAAATCTGTGCCCATGATGTGGTTGAAGGTCACATCATCACTGCATTGCAGATACTTGACGTTGCAAATGTTAATCAGCTCACATTTTTCGGAGCTCTTCATCCAGGTGCTCATTACAGTTTGGGCTGATGATGCCATTTACAGCGTACACCTGAAAAAGATTTGGAACTTTCTCAGTTTGTAAAACCCAATGTGTCAACCAGCCTTTGCACTTTACACTTGGTGAAAATATCAATTGTAAAATGAGCTCCTTGTTAGGACGTACCCCATATGTTATCAAGAGCCCATTTTGTTTGAGGATCTCACCCGCTCCACTGAAAACTCCCTTGGGAAAAATAAAGTTAATGGTATTTAGGAAAAATTCAATGCAGCAACATGACCTGCAAATGTTTGTTACTGATGCTTAACTTGCTTATGCTCGTCAGTTTCTTTATACATTTCTTACTTGTGCTGTTTTGAAGGAGCTGTACTGCAGTAGGTTTATGGCGATGATGACATCACAGGAGCTGCGGGAAAGGCCCGCCCATTTCTCCCAATGTTCACTGGCATCTAAGTGGACTGGCTGCAGCACCGATTCTGCTTTGGTGGCAGCAATATATGCCTTAATACTGTAAATTCAAAGACTCGTGCTTTAATTGCAGAACTTCCACTTCTGTATCAGTCTACATACTTGAATGCATCCAGTGAATTCCCTCCCACATGCATAACCCCATTAAAACTTTAGGATATTGCGACTGCTGGCAGGCATTTTCTGTAAGACACAAACCTTTCCCGAGACTCCTCCTTGATGTCAGATGGCTGCCAGGTGACAAAAGGTATCTTCTGGGCAAACCGTATGACATGCTGCCCAGTTCCAGAGCCCAGCTCTAAGGCAAACAACTGCCTGTGTGACTGATCCTCCAACACATCTTCAAGCACTGAACAAAGATCCTCCCAGTTCCTCTCTGCCTGAGGAGACAGCAGCATTGTCTGGGAGAATTAAAAAGACATTGAATTCATATCTATTTGAAAATCATACATGGGCTCTTCCCTGCCGATTCTTACCTTTAGTTGAGCTGGTTTATAGAAGTTAGAGGAGACTTGGCAAGTTGGAGGAGTTTATAAATGGCTGGTGGCGGTAATAGCAGATGGGTGCACAGATTACCTGGTAAAGAGGATTCCCTCAGTGCTCCTCCCACATACACTGCAGGTAGGACACACACACAGATGCTCAAAAAAAGTATCTTGCATCATTGTTTTAAAAGGGTTAGAACTGTGACTATTACAGGAATATCAAACATGATGTGAATGTGTGGGCATAGATTGTATGTAATTATATTAAGAACAGATAGACAATGAATCATTCATCTGTATTTGTTTGCTTAGAGTCTGACCTCTATTTCAGCATCCTGGAGCCTGTGCATTTTAACTGAATTTTAAAATAAGGTTTAAATAAAGTGTGTCCAGTTGCCATCAGGTAAGGTCAGATCACAAACTTCCTTCAACAGCCAAGCCGAGAGCCAGACAGTATCAAATAAATTAAAGAATAAAGAACATTTCTTAAAAACGTGTTTTTTCGTTCCTAATTTTCTTAACTTGACCAATCTTTTTTCAGACTTTTGTCTGTTTTTATTTGTTTAATTTGATTTAAAAAAAAAAGTTTTTCAACGGCGGAGGGGTGTCTATATATAATATGATTTTGCGATTAGTGCTATTTATTTTAAGAAAAATATTAGCGATGCAGTTAATGTATTCTTTGCTAGATTTTTTCCGTTTGCATTTTCATTTTTCATTTTCTTTTTTTTTATTCATGCATATTGTCCATCATGACCTTCCGTAGGTTTTCTAACAGTTCACGTAATGCATTGTGGGTAGGTCAGGAACAGAGAGGACGCCATGTGCTATTGAGGCAGGGCTGCGGGAAGAGGACCTGGCTGTGACAATTCGGACTCGGTAGCTGTTGGACGGGTGTAAATAGGCTCTAGTTGACGTTAGCATGTACTGTACCAGACGCTGCCTGCGGACCGCGCTGCGGGCCGCCGCCAACACGCACCGGTACGTAAGGGACCACAGTCGGTCACGTAACACCGCGGCCGCCGTACATCTCTCTGTCTTCTTCTTCAAGGGCAGACAGCCAGCGACTTCTGTTGCTTATTTTGGATAGTGAACATGTTGTTCACTTCTCCGTGCATGAAAATACAGAATTTGTTTCTTGTCAGCCGTTAAGAGATATTGTTTAGTTTTTAAGGGTTGTGTTTAGTGTTCTCGCTGGTGTTTCGGGTTCCTACTAAGGCTGTAACTTAAGGACCCTTGTCCTATGAGTGTAACCAGGTTTGGTGCAGGCACCAAACACCATTCTCCTTTGGGAAGTTCAGGGTTGCAGCTGTGATGCGGGATTTACCTTTGCAGCTTCTTGTCTGACAGGAAAGGTCACACTCAAGGAAAAGACTGATTGTGTTTTTTGTAAAAGCACCTCACATACTGGCCATTTCAGACATGCATCTGTGAAGACCGAGTGTATTATACGTTGTACATCTTTTTCTGATCTCTAAGTAGGCTGTAGTGGAGGTAGTCACAGATATGGTAGTGATGTGTGCTACACTCAGATGGTGCATTCAGATATGTAACCGGTAACTTGGCAGACTTGTAGAGATAACTGACAATATAGTACAGTTAAACAGCTACCAAGAATGGGTTTTGGCTTAATTTCCATGGTAAATTAAAGAATGGACAGAGATAAGAAGGAAATATTCAGATGCCCACTGTGAATGGTCCCTGTATTCCTTTATATCCTTAAGTGTTCCTTTTACCTTATGCTGACAGTAAGTTGACGTAATTTTTTTTTTTAATGTCGCCTGTATGTATTTTTCAGGGAACATATTCAGCGGCAGGCTCCAGCTTCATGTGCTCTCAGACTTCTGAAAACAAGTCCTGCCACTCATTCAGAAGCCATCGCCAGCCCGCCGCTAGACGGAGCCCCCAAACAGTATTCCCCCAAAATCCAGCAGCTGGTCAATGACATAGCTAGCCTTACTCTGTTAGAGGTGTCGGACCTCAATGAACTCCTCAAGGTTTGTGGGGAAAGTCATTAATGCTGAATGTAAATCGCAGAGGTGTGGTGGGTTTTTGGGTTTAACCGATGTTTTTGAGACATAACGTTGTTTATCTTGATCTACAGAAAACTCTGAACATTCAGGATGTCGGAATGATGCCAATGGGGGCAATGGCTGCGTCCGCTTTACCTGCAGCTCAGGTACAAATGATTTCTGTCTGTCTTAAATGTGAACAATCTGCTGCACTACCAAAGCAAAGTATGTGATCAGTGCTAGTATCACAGACGTGATGTTAAAGTTATTTTATGGATAACCAGTTAATGCTGTCTGTGTTGGACATTTAATGGGTTCATTGTTACATTTGAATTCTAATTAGTTTTTTTGTTTTGTTTGTCTGTTTTTTCAACAAAAGGCCACAGAAGAGGAGGAGGCACCAGTAAAGAAAGAGAAGACTCACTTCACAGTGAAATTGACAGAACTAAAGGCAGCAGAAAAAGTAAAGCTTATAAAGGAAGTCAAGAACTGCATCCAAGGCTTGAATCTGGTGCAGGTGAGTGCCGTGTCCGGCTGCATTTTGTAGATGCACTCTGGAGCTTTTTTTTTTTTCTAATAAGAGCAGTATTTTTTCTGTCCTGTGAATTCTTGGGTTAATCCACTGTAACTCTGTCCAGTCAGCACTAAATCGACCAACTCTTGAGTGTGTTTGTGAGTGAAAACCAGCATGTTTTGATGAATTGACATAATTCATCTCTGTGTGTGCTTTTAAAAAAAAATTATTAGTGTTTATTGTCCCTTATGGACATCCTTAAGATTTCTAACAGTTCACGTGATGCATTGTGGGTAGGTCAGGAACAGAGAGGATGCCATGCGCTGATGGCAGTTCAGAGGTGCATCAGTGTTGGCTTCAACTGTTAACAGCACACAGATGCTCATCAAAGGCTCCTGAATCTCCTCCAACACTCACAGCTGGATGAGCTCCTGACCGCAGGATTTGCTGACCACTTGATTTATTGTGTGGTCTTTTCTGAATGACAGGATTCTCTCACAAGAATAGACTGAAGCCAGCATTAAGAAGTATCCTCTGCTTTTAAAGGGTTTAAGACACAGGAGACCTATCTGGGGCACATTAATGGATTTCATTTCTCCATCGAGTCAGCTGGTGATTACCATACGCTGTTAACAGCAGGACATCAGTAGAGGGAAGAGCTGAGCGAGGTGGCATACATGGACATAGATACTGCAGCATTTGACACATTTTCCATTTCGTTTCTCTAATTCCAGCCTCAGAGCTCCTCCGTCCTGTTCTTAAAGCACCCACAAGACTTGATCAGACCACATTCACTGCAGATTTTATTCTTTACACACACGCACAATTAGTAATCCTGTATTTAAAGATTTTTACTTTTGCACAGAGTTTAGCTTTATTCAGTGTTTTACTGACAGACTCGGCTCACCCTGTTATGACAGTGATGTGTTTTTTTTCCTCCCCCAGTCTAAGAAACTAGTGGAGTCTCTTCCCCAGGAAATCCGGGCCAATGTTTCCAAAGAGGAGGCAGAGAAACTGAAAGCAGCACTGGAGGCAGCAGGAGGCACCGTGGTGTTGGAGTAAATCTGTGCACCACCGTGCCCACCCGTTCTGCCATTGTGCTGCTCATGCACTTCATCCTTCATAAAGTTATTTCTTTTTTTACTTGATGACGAGGAGGATTCTAACGGTAAAGGAAACGAAAATGCCTTCTTCCATCAGTACCACCTCCCAGCAGCGTCTATCGGGATGGTACAACGAGTCAGACTGAACTTTCCAGGGACACAGCCTGAACAAATGACCCCCCCCCCGATGTTTGCTCGTGTGTTTGTTTCTTTCTGATGTTTGTGTAGCAAACGAGCTACAATTCTCCTGGTCTGGGTGCCGCACAAGTCGGTGATAAATCTGTGTAGGTTTTCCCTATAGCAGCATGGTTACAGATACTAGGGAATACCAGATACTGTATCTAGCTCAGACATTGGCAATGCTGAGTCTTTATTTTGCTCATCAGTAATGTGATTAAAGTTGGAACTTGACTTTCTTCTTTTATTTGGCGTTTATTGATTTTTGTGGTTGTGATAAAAACAAACTTTACAACAAAGAATTGAAAAGACCTCATTAGACTGTGTCGTGTTGCTTTGCAGAGACTAGAAATGATACATTTTTACTACTAAGGAACATTTTATCTTTCAGATGACTTCTTGTGATGCTGCTGACCACTAGAGGTCACACTGCTTCTCTGGAAGAGATGGTTTGATATAGTTTGTTTATTTCCAAAGTCCAATTTTAATTCCTCCCTGTGGCCTTAATCTTCACTCTCTGTGGAGGTAGAGTGTCCCACTTGTTTTAGTGCTCAAGCAGTAGCTATTATGCTGCCTCCTAAAGGTGCACAAAATTCTTGAATTCAGGATCACTGGAAAGGAATTAAAATATACTTTGAAGACAAACGCATTCCTGTCATGAAAGAGAGGAGCTTCACCTTAAGAGTAGAAACTGCAGTTTGGTGGTATTTTAAAATGTTAAACCACCAGCTCTAAAAGATTGTGGTGACGGCCGTGTGTAGTTTGGTCAATAAGTGCTTTATAACCAGGATGTCTCCACACTTCATTTCCTGCTCATTTAGTTTTCTTCATTAATCTGAAAGTGGACGGATCACCTGATTGACACAGATCCAGCTGTTTTGAAAATACCGGCACTGCTTCTTTCTGTTAGTGACCCAGTAAGGGCGACACTCCTTAAGATGAAGGAACAAGTGATGATACCTTTGCGACTGAAATGTCAACACAACTTTCAAAATTCTTCATTGTCATTTGGAACGTTTAGGCTGTTGAGGCATTTTCAGGGAAACATTTGAATGTGTGGAAAGACTATAGATGTTCACCATCTGTTACTGTATGTATGTGTGCTGAGAAATGATTATAAAACAGACACAATGATTAACTCAGAGCTGTTTGAACTGACCACACATAGCCACCAGGTGGGGTATGTAGTCTGCATAATTTCAATAACGCCATGTATTTGAAATGTATAGATTAAATTATTCTGTTTGAAATCTCTTCAGGATGATCAGTGCCAAATGTTGACCCTTTCATTCGTATTCCCTGTACGATTTATATTTTTGTTCTAGCACTACCTTAACAGAGGGGATTGTTATTTTAATCTGCCTTATAGGATTAAGTACTTAATAGTTCCAAATACGCACCATATGTTCATCAGAGCGTTGCATCAAGAAGCAAAGCAGCCTTAAATCAAATGCTAAAGATTGTCATTTGGTTACTGTAATTCTTTATCTGTGGCTATTTTATTTGTTTCAATCTAAAACGGAATTTGCCAAAGCAACAAAGAGGAAAATAGTATGAAGCAAAGCTGATTTATCTGGAGCCATTATCGTAAAAACAAGAACATTTTTGTGTGTGTGAAAAGTGATAGATAGATAGATAGATAGATAGATAGATAGATAGATAGATAGATAGAATAAAGAAATATATTTGTGACTATTTGAAAATGTAAATAGATAGAAAAACTGATTTAACTGCCAAGATTGAAACTGTGGCGGATAAAATGAGAAAAGCCGAAAATGGCTGCTCAAAGTGATTTGCTGGTTGAAGGAAACAGTTTGTCCTGAGGGCGCCACAACCAGAAGTGATGCACAGTATGAACAGTGGAGGGAGGGCAATACTAAAAGCACACAGAGGAAAAATATTCACACCTGCTGACCTGCCAGTAAATATGAATTTGAAAACATTCTGGACAGTGTCTCAGCTTTCATGGAGTTTTCTCACCACAAACATTTTAAGTTTCGCCACAAGGAAAACACAGGTGCTGCAGATGGCTGCCAGAACGTCAGACCCTTCACACACCAGTTTGATCAACGGCTTGACTGCAAAGCAGCGGCGAAAGAATCAACTTTGCAGAAAAAGATGCAAGTGCAGACGGGGAGGTGAGAGAAAACTTCTGAAGGCGATGAGTGGCAACACATTGCAGGAAGACATGGATGGCAAAACGGGCAGTCGTTTAATTTCCCCTCAGAGAGAAGACTCAGAGGAATTCAGTCCCGGTTAGAATCTCCAAAAATAAGACGTGTAGTGAGAGAAATGAATTACAACTGACTAAAAACTTTTAAAAGGGCACATATCATGGTCATTTCATTTCCCCTCAGAGAAGACTTCAGAGAATCTGAAAATTCACCAGAACCCTGCTGTGACCGGTTTGATGGTGGTTTCAAGCTTGTTTAATAAATGAAGAGTTTCTTTTATCAGTTCAGGCAAGACGAATCAAATCGTATTGAGTTTTTCATTTTCATTTGAACACAATCTTATGAAAAAACAACAAAAAACTGCAAACTTGAGACATTTAATGCAAACCATATATTGCCTTTATTTTTCTGATTTTCAGATAAACACTTCAAAATTTCTTCATGGCCACATAGCACACTATCTCATTCTCAGAAAGTGGCAAAAACATGTTAAAAAAACGTTTGAAAATCCGGCTTTCTTTCACTGCTGTCTATTTTTCACAGGAAAGAAAAATAACTTATATTTTAATGTTGTTTACCACACATCTGATAGCGTAGAGTTATATTTTTAACGATTAATTTATTCTTAAATATCAGTATAAAAGATATTATTTTGGCCTGATTGCGTCCTTATTTCCTCTCAATGCATGGGAAACAATGTAATATGCTGCCTAGACAAAGAATAATTGAACGATCATCACCAGGATGGCTTATTTGGTCCAACTTAACTGTTGATGCTGTACACGTCAGGCTTGGATAAGGTATGATGATACCATATGGAACTAATCTACGATAAAAAAACTTCTACTGAAACATAAAGATGATATGCTAACCTTATAACACATTTTTCCTTACATGATTTGGATTAAATGTTAATATTGTTATCATTTTGACCATTTTAGCGAGACTTTTATTCAAGATGCATGATATCTGAACTTCAACTTTAGGTTGCTAATTTGCCAGAATTTACAAATCTACGGCAGCAATCAAGCTGTTTTCTAATGAGTCATACATTTTCCCTCCTACAAAGCAGCTGCACCCCTTCTCTTGGCACCGAGACATCAAGTAAATAGGAAGGCGCTGTACTTACTTAGCTGACTGGGCTCAGCCATATGGTTTTCCCCAAATGGCTTTTCGTCAACCTAAGATGAATTTTTGCATGGACTTTGTCTCTGTGCGTTTAACACGGCCACTCATCACCGGCAGCACTGAGAAAACAAGATTAAACTGGCCGCCCCGGGACACTGTTGTCCCAGCAACCTTAGTGAAGGTGACATTTTTTCCTTTGGAGTTGGTTTCCCTGACAACATCCAGGACAACTGACATTTCTTTGGAATACCCCAGAGTGCAGGATCCTGCTGAACACACCCACTGGATTTGACTAAAGTTAGATTAGGCTAATGAGTGTTTGGAACATACTTTCCCAATAGTATCCAAAATCACACATGAATAAATGTGATGGATCTGCATATGCTGGCTCTTTTATCTAACAGCTTTGTCTAATAAAAAAAAATCACTTTAGCACTTAGACTTCCACAGCCACCATCACTGTGGTGGCTGGGGCCAAGATGGCTATTTTTTGTGGCTCCCAGGAATAACCTAGGCTTCGTTTTACAATTCAAAATCCATTGCAACGTCCGTTTTGCGTTGCTGCCTGGTGCCTAGCTTTTGCCTGGAAAAGAAAGTGGTATTTCTGAATAATTTTATGGCCTATTCTTTGCAGGACAGAATTTCAGTCCTCGTTTGTGGATTTGTGGCTTATTCACTGACTTCCATGTCAGAAAAATTCATTTTTTTAAAGCATTACTAAAGTCTTTAAACTTGTAATCTGAGGGACACTGTTAAGGAACAGGGCATATCTTTTTGCTGTTATATTTATAGAAATAATGGAATCACAAACCTTAGAAGATGCCAAGCCACCTTTTTTGTTTAGCAAAAAATATCAATTAATCATACATATTTATGACACAAATCAACTTGGACAAAATTATTATTCTGGCTTTGTAAAAAACTTGGATCCTAAACCCTCGCAGAAATCCCTGTTAGCATTTTGCTATGCTTTTCTGAGATATTGAATTCTTTGAGGACTTCATAAATGAAATATGATGTTCATCCTCAGTTAAGTTGCAACTTTCTTGCTGAATACTTGAGGCATCGACTTTTTGGGATGGATCCTTGTTTCTCTGAGCATTATCATGTTGAGTTGTGGACTGTTTCCTGGCTCTATTACTCAGTTTGTCTTTCCTGAAGAGATGCTGGCATTGTCCGTGCCTAGTAGCAATCCAGACAAAGCACCCCAGCAAAACATTATCTTATGACTGATAGAATGACAAATGTTCCATTCCCACCTAGTCAGTTTCCTTGGCGGGAATAACAGCCATCGTGCCAAATCCCTTACCTGACCTAAACCGTCAGTGATTGTGGAAACTGACTTTTCTTCTTCACATGATTCTTTGGACCTGCACCAAACAAAAGTTGCAGCATCATTACTGTCGTGACTGTTTCTCTTTAGCCCACTGAAACTTTTCTTGCTTCTTTTAAATGTTATTGATGGCTTATTCTAAGCTTTTTCAGGGCGCAAAATGTCATATTTTTGTTTTCAGACACATTCCTTTGAACTGTCTGTCCTCAAGTCACGCTGATGACTTCCTCAGTTAACTTGCACGTCTCGCTTTTAAAACCATCACAATGGAATTCAATATTTTTTTCTCTATATAAAAAAAATCACATTTTTAGTAATGTTTTTACCAAGTTACAGTGTTCAGATAAAATGGTCATATCTGTGTTTTTTTGTTGCTGTTTTTGTTTTGTTTATGTTTTACCAAATGAAAAAGCGCGATGAAAATCCTCCATGTGCGGAGGTCATTCTGTGTCAGTGGTTGTATAATCTCAGTATTTCTACTATTACAATTTAATGGGCCAATTTTCACTAAATTCAGAAGCAAGATAATCACAGTGATAATTATTCATGCTGGCAGGGACTTGGCTTTCAATCTCTTATCTTACAGTATGAAAAATTTTGTCAAGCTGACAGCTGAGCTAAAAAGAAGCGAAACAAAGAATGTGCGAAAATAGGAGTTAAACGTGTCATAATTACAGACAATCATAGTTCTTTCAAAGGGCTGCAATTGTGAGCTTTTTTGGGGGGGCTTTTGCATATTGTTCCCTAAGCTATGCTCATGTGATTGATTGACTAGTATGTACCTTTTCACATTACCTCTTTATATCTTCACAAAGCTCCAAAAATGTTGCAGTCCTGAAAAATCAGGAAACTAAAAGTGCACTGGTATCTGTTGGACAGGTAAAGTCCTGTTCAACCCAGAGCGGTAATTAGAAAGTAGTTAAACTCAGGAGGATAAGGGGTCTTACATTTTCAAGGTGGGATGAAGTTATTAAGCAAGGCTTGGCCTTCTTTTAATTGAATTGTTTATTTATTTTTCCAGTACCATTGCTTGAAAAATGCACAAAATAATAAAAAATACAGAAACTGCTAAATGTACCAAAAATGTGTTTTCTCAACTTATTCATTCAGTTTAATTATTACATAATTTTTTATAGATGATCATAATAAAAGAGGGCACACATCCCATATTAAACCCCTAAGGAATGATATTCAGAAAAAATGAATGGCCAACAGAGGGTCAAATGCAGGCTGTTACTCAGATTTGACCAGCACTTTGTATTTTTGCCAGGCTGCATTGCACTTGCATCACAAAACAACTGCTCGATTTCTTAACTCTATTTATCTTTGCCCCCACAGCTGTTATGACTAGTTAAAACAGCTGGTTCTGGTTACTTGCTATTCATTGATAACATTTTCACTCATTTCCAATACAGTGTGCTTTCCATTTTTTACAACTCCAAATAGAAAACTTTAAACGTTTTCAGACATATTTTCTTCTTCTCTGCAGAGGCTGGCTGTTTCTGTGCCAACCTGTAAATTGGGAAATGGGATTAAGATTTTATTTTTGTACAGCATAATAATTGTACTTTTTCAATTATGTAACCGTTTTCTTCTCCCACTGTATGCAAAACAGCTCCAGAGGTGATGCTGCCACAGCCATGATTAACGGTTGGTAAAGTGTTACATTGTTCTTCCAGATAATAATTGTTTCCCATGTGGTCAGTGTTGGACATTGTTACAAGTCAAGGGTGTCCAGCGTCATTCTCTGTCAGCAGGCTTTGGTGGAGTAACAATACTTTTAATGCAATCAGTGACCCTGATATTTCAGCTGCTTCTGTCGGACATTGTTTGTTGGAAATTATTCAACTTGGCATATCTCTTGAATTTTTTGCTTTCTTCTCCCAAAGTGTGTTTTCCTATCTGACAGAAATGGCAAAGCCTGCCTCCAGACATTCTGCCAGACAGTTGTTCCCCTCACTGTTAATAAAACAAGACATGATGTTTTTCGGAGATACTTTTGGTAACAAATACAACTCTTTGTCATTCAGTGATTTGTGCTGACAATCTTGTTTCTGCGGCTACTCACACCTCACACAGTCACACTTCTATGTTCCTCGAGCAGCTGAGGCAGCCTTTTAGCCTGACGGTCAAAACCTAAGAAGGTCATGCATATCCAGCCATGGCTTCGCTTCTGTCAGACATCTTTCATGTTGTGTCTTCACTTAGCAAACTTTGCTAGGATCAAGGGAAAATTCAAGATAAGGCATGCTCTGTTTCCTTATCCAAAACGCAAAAGGAAAATGACTGATGCATGAATAGTCAGATATCTTCCAGTGAAAGAACCGTATTTAAATATTCACATTCACCACTCTGCTACTTAACCTCTGCTACTTAACCTGCCACAACTTATGCAACAATACATGTGACCCAAAGGACAGTAGTTCAAAAATGGGTTTATAAGAAATAATCCCATTCAAATGGAAACTGTCTTCTAAAATAAAATCAAAACTGATAAGTTATGTTCACTTCTTAAGATAGACCGAAAATTACATCCTGGGGGACAGCACCACTCTGGAAAATAGTGGGCTTCTTCTTAAATAATTTGTCTTACTTCACTCTCAGCGTGAGCAGTTTTGGTGGCACACATTAGGCCTCCCCTCAGGTCTCCTATCTTTTAACCATGGAGCAACCTGGTTGGTTCAGTGGGTTTAGATTGAAAAGCTCCAGGGTAAGAGCACTTGAATTTGATATCATGATGCTTTCACAAAGACTTTCTGCAGAAAAACTTTGAAGTCTAAAATGCAGAGAGAGCAGATTAGCGTTTCTCAGTGTGCATTAGTGGTCTCATGTTCTTTAATATTGTTCCAGGTATTATTTCTCAAAGTATTCCCTTGTCCAGTTGTGTTCCATCCATCACAAAAGACAACTTAATATTTTTTCCACGTCCCTTGGTTTCCTTACTGCGTAAATCAACCCCAGTATTTGAGTTGTGACTTAAAACAGTTCCATTCTGAAGCTATTTCTGTGATATAAAAGTAGAAGATGGAACTACCTGAGTATGTTGAGATGACGCATCGCCAAGAGACTTACCGTCATGGGCAAAAACACATCTAAACCATATATCTTTTGATATGTAGGAAGAATCTTTCAATCACAGTGGGGATTTATAGTGGAGAGGTTGCGTAACCGTGTTGAAACTGTGCAAAAAAGTCATCTAACAAGGCAGTTATCTGTGGTTATTATGGAGCTTACAGAAAAAGCAGCGTGATGATATACAGTACATTGGTAATGGTAGATAATGCACCATGTAAGAACATTGCATCTGGGTCCGAATGTCTTTTTTTTTAGGATATATTCTGATTTACTTGGTTGGGAAGCAGAGCTTTACTTTTCCATCCATCATAATCAGGTACTCCATTTCACATCTATTGTGATTTAATGATTAAAGATGATACACATTATCTTTTCCAGAAATGGTGCCCCAAACTCCTGTTTCAAGCTGGGAACAGAATCAGGACTTCTGATGCGGATTCATATCTTAATAAAGGGTAAAACTTTATCTCGCTTTGCTTTCAACCTCACTGGATGCTCATGTTAAAAAAAAGTTTTTAGCAGACAGTGACTTGAAAATTCAGAGCATATCTCATAAAAATATGAGACTATCTACTATAAACTGTGCAAATGTGGGATTAAAAAGAGTACCGTAAAACAGAGTAGCGTAAAATATTTCTTGAAAGATTTTCAGATTTTCACAACAGAAAATTGAAGGTTAAGTGAGTCAACTATCATGGTCACTCCTAGAGGCTGAGGCTAGGTGACTTTTGTGAACCTGTCTAACTAACCCACCTAACCCATTAGGAGGATGTATTCCACTTCTTCCAGGATTCCTGGAGATGGCAACACCAGCACCAGGACCGACAGGTTGTGCTGAGTTCTAAAATGCTTCAAAACCACTTTTACAGCCTTTTACATCTGCTATGCGAGCAACAAAGGAGCCATAAATCCAAGACATTATTCCAGAAAAGTAAAATAACCAACACTGTATTCCCAGGTTTTTCTCTCAACAGAGCGAGTTTTTGCCAGCTTCTCGCTGTGTGGTAACAGCACTGATCTCCTTGGTTTGGAAAGAAGACAGAGTTGAGAGAATGAGCGATGGTTTCATATTATGGAAAAGTTTGTGGGAAGAAGGGTGGGAGCCAGGCTGTTCTCTTGAGGTCGAACTGTGGATCTAAGCATACGTGCCTCCCTGCTCCGCTCCGGCCCGCTACAACCCATTGCACCCAGCCAGAAGAGGGATCTTCAAATAAACAGGAACCACAGCCAAGAAGGAGGACGTCATGAAAACCTTACATAAGGATGATAATGAGTCCTGACAGGCAGACCCGCGCATCAGCTTTATTTCACCTTTTTGTCCAGAGGCTAGCAAGTACAGAAAAATATCAGAAACATCACATCTTTTGTATGTTGTGAAATAACATAACAAAAAGCTGCTGTATGCTACCAGAAACACACATACACACACACAGCGCCTAATGATGACAATCAGACAGTATTAAAACATCACATCACCACAGGAGTTCAGTCTGAAATGGTTTAGTAAGGTTTCTTGTTGTTTTCTGAGCACTTGTTCTTGCAAAGAGATATTTGCCTACTGTGGTTCTTAGAAAGACCCTCTAAAGAGTAAAACGTGACTCCAACATCTGAGAAAATAATGGCTGTAATGATAGATATAACGTAAACGCTACTTATTCATACCAGTTTCTTGTCAAAGGGGTGCCTAAACTGTAGTGTTTACATAATACGTGATGACAACAGTGAATGGACAAATACTGTAAATGGATCATCATATTCTACTCTGTCTACTAAAAACTATTGAGAGCGAGGATAAATGGTTGGAAACTGTAAAACTGAGCTACCCTCGAAGATTTTTATTAAGTGTGTTGTCACATTTCCATGTTATTTTAGTTTGTGGGAGAAATACAGAAGAGCCTTCCTTCATTACACAATTAAAGTGTTAAACATAATTACAGCAAAATGATAAATGACATAGCACTACACGGTTTTACACACGACATTTGCATATGGCAAAAAATGACATCCAGTTTCCCGTGTAACGATTTTAGTGCAACTGCTGTTACCCAAAATATTGGACATTTTAAACTTTCCTTAATCTTATCGTTCAATGGCGACTCATCCAGGAAGTGTTACAAAACAATTTCGATAATTGATGGGGCTTGATCTCATTACTCAGGTGCTGGAGGCTTCCAAGTTGGGTCCAGTGTCTGGTTTCTTTGGAAACGGTGGAAGCATCAGCTCGGATCGTTGTGTACTCTGGCTGCTCTCTGCTCCTGTGGTGACAGTGTGGTTGGCGCGGGTTTCTCCATCAGCAGGATACTTATTTTCACTACCTAGATAAAATGCTTTCCTTCCCTTATGAGAACGTCTTCAAATATGTGAAATCAAAACATGTTTAAGACAGTGAAGGATAATGTGAAAGTGACATTTTTCACTTTTGTCAGTCTACTGATGATCAACAGCTCAAGTAAACATTTCTTTTAGTTTCGATTTAGTCTATCGTAGATGACTTTGATTTGCTTTAAAGGTAAGACCATGACATTTTACAAGGAATCCCAGAGATTTTTTTGACAGATGAGTATTTTCGGCTTTTTTCTTTTCTTTTGAATTTCATGGCATCCAGTATAAAAACAAACTTGTTTAGTGTAGAAGTCTGCTTTGTACTATAGCTATTATGTCATTGGAATACTGTCATCCATCCATTCACTATACCTGCATTATCTTGAAGATAGTGGAGTGACGCTAGACACAGCTTGCACTGAATTAAAAAGTCAAATCAAGACTAAACCCAATTGCAAGAAAGTGAGAAATATACATACAATTGAACACCATTTAATATTTTTTCTGCCAATTGTGATGACAACTGAAGTCTGTTGTGCCCTTAAACAAGGTGTTTCAGGCAGTCAGAGAACCACATCGATTTTTCATAATGGATTATCTGTATAAACCAATAACTTTACCTTTAACTCTACCCTGTATTCATGGACAATGTTATTAGACTGTGCTCTGCAGACTGTCACCATCTGTAGTCATGTTTCCAAATCTCAGAAACAATGTTATCCATACACAAAATGTCTCCTTCTCTCTGCTAAAATTGTATGCCACTTTTTAAAGTACATAATCACAACAACTGATAAAGTTGAATTTATTAGATTATAATGGCTTTTATTCCTGGTGATAAAGGGACACCCGTCTGTGGGTCTCCAAAAACGCAACTTTATGAGATATGCATGAAATTAAATTAAAATAAACACAACCGTGATGAACTTGCTTGCCATTTATCCTAAATAGATTTCTAAAATAAATATCACTTTTTCCAGCTTCTGCCTCCTTCTAACTAAGCTTTATGTTTTGCATGAATGTGCCTGGGTACAGTCCCTTAACCATTAACACATAAGAACATTCACACAATATTGTTTTGTAGTCATATTACCAAACAATTGCTTTCATTTCCTCTCCATCTATGTTTTGCCCCTGTGGGCAAATTTACTTGATTTAAAATAAACATTATGTTCACCCATAAATGCATATTTTAGATGAAGGAAATAACGTTAGCACTGAAATGTTGTTTTTGAGCGTTTCGGAGCATCTTGTTGTTGATGTCTTTAAGCTTCTCATTATAAACCTAATATTCCTCCTCTATTAAACAGCGGAAGAACAGAGTTAGTTGGATTTTGTTTTGGTCACATTTTGGCCTTTGATAAAGATTCAGTCCTAGAGGCGGATGTCAGTCATTATAGCAGAGCGGTGTGCCATTGACAGGAGACTGAACATCCTCTGCTAGAACTGTCAGAGGTCAACAGGTCAGTTTACCTATTGTGCTGTGTTACACAAAGCCGAGTGCGGGTACAGCTAATTCAAATTTGTTATTCAGCATCTATTAGTAAGTCTGGCTTTTGTTTTTTTTAACAGGGTGTTGTACAGTTTCTGGTATAATATTCAGGCTTAAACAATTTTTTTCTCCTTTGAACTCAAATCTGCAAAACATTTGTTTTTTATCGCTCAAGTAAAACTAAAAGCATTTAAAGATTTTTTTTCAGCATTTGTCTGCTAAATGAAAAAAAATGATTGCTTGTTATTACATACACAGTATAGTTATTTTCTTCATTTGAATGTTTAAAATGCAGATCATTTATTTTTATATGCCAGCATAAATTTGCCAGCATAAATTTGTTACCTATTGTTCAATGAACAAAATACATTTAATTTCTATTTGGTTAAAAACTATTGTGATTTTTCTACATATCCTCAGAGCTCTCTCCCCTTAAATTTCACACCTAATGTATCATGTTTAACAGCTCTCTGATCAGTTGTAACGTTAGACACAAACAACAGAAATGGAAATGTTTAGAAATAGATGAAAAATACTTGCTATTTTGCCTAATAGCCCCATTTTCCACTATCCTCTTTAACAAATATTCTAAGTGGAATGACTTCATCTCTGCATGCTTTGTTGTAGGGTTGCCCCAGAGAAATCTTTTTTTTCCATTTTCTTATGGAAAATAAAAGCTAATTGTGTGAACATTTCAACTATAATAAGTGAATGAAAATGACGGCTAAAACTACATTTATTTTCCCTTGTAGCATTGTTTGAAGGAAAATCTGCTTTTTTAAAGTGACCTGTGGAAAGGCAGAATCTGTCTCAATATGGAGCTGAATGACAGATAGACAACAATAGGTCTGTCTTGTCAGTAGGGGTGCGCAAAAATCAAAATATGAGGAACACAATGCAGTGGAGATAAATGTTTCTGTGGTGAACCATTTGACCTAAATACACAGTCATCTTCAATCGAGACAGCTCAGACTACAGAAGCAGATATTGTTGATATTGTTGAGGCAGATATTTGTACAATGCATGTATAAATGTACGTGCTTCACAAAACTTAAAATTTCACTGAGAAACTCTGATGACACCTTCACACAAATGTCTTAATCTTTTAACTTGATACTTACCTTGAATTTATCCCACGTAGAACATTTTCTTAAATATCAAAATAATCAACATTGACATCTATGTTACCATTGAATCAGTTTGAAATGGCCTTGTTAAGCCAACTTAACAATTAAGGAAAACATTTAAAACTTAAAACCCATTAAGCCCTTTAGGCTGAAAGCCGAGTTCCCACAGTTACATTGTTCTACTGTGAATTGTGCACAGCCTAGAATATGTTTTACTCAGACTAAAAAGCTTCATTTATTAGATAAAGAACCCCTTATCCAACAAATTATCAATTCTGCCAAGTTCTTGTTTGTTTTCAGTTCAACTTAAAATCTGCATTTGATAAAGATTTTTTAAATATATAATAAAATCTGCAGTTGGACTAATTCAATTCAATTAGTCAATACTAAAAAATGAAGAACACTGAATAAACTCGTTTGTTTTAATTTGCTTTTGGCTGATAATTCAAACTTTTTAAATGAGGTCGGTATCAGACACCCACATTCAATATTTGTGCTGACAACATTGTTTCAATCACAAATTTCCATCCAGAAAACCAAATTGATAAATGGGTTGTCACAGTGCTCCCTGACCGTTTAATTGGAATACCTGCAAATGGCGTGCTCCAATTAAGCCTCCGTTACCATGGTGACAGGCGAGTTTCACCGCCTCTAACACCATTGTCACTGAAACGTAGCTTTCCTTTTGTCACGTAACTAATGGGACTGAGAGAGCCGTGGAAAATGAGGGAACTGTGAAAGGACAAGAAGTAGAAAAAAATTGATAATGGTGTGAAAAATGTGGTGTGGTGGTTAGCACCACTGGGTTAGGGTAGCTGTCAGCAAGAGGGTTCCTGGTTCAAGTCCCCAGAGTAACCTGGAGCTTTCTGTTAGGGGCTTCCATGTTCCCTCCCACACAGCGACATGTCCAGGGTGTACCCCGCCTTTTGCCCGTTTTCAGCTGGGACAGGCCCCAGCTCCCCCGTGACCCAATTGGGAATGAGCAGGAGGATGGACAAGTGGAAACTAATTGGCCAAACTCCAGATGTATCAGATGTTCTTCTTATTAGCTACTTTTTCCTCAATCAAGGCTTCAGCTTAACCAACAGCCAAAACAAATCCCTTTTCATGCATTTCTAATTTGCCATTGGACTGTTTTGTTTTATTGCTGTGTTTGGTTCTAAAATTTGGCCCCAGTGCTTGGAATAGTTGAAGAGGGACTTTTGTTTTGCATCACAGCCCAATGTGGCCACAAAAGGGGAGGGAGTGCAATGTACCATTTGCTTTAGATGAAAGCCATTAAGATAGAAGAGTTGCTGTAAAAGAAGATACATCTGATTGCTTTTGCTGTTGAACATCAGCCTCTCTTGTCTGTGTTCGCTGGCTGGCTCTCGGATGAAAATGTCTCGGGGGGGGGATGCAGTGATGCACAGAAATGACAGTTTGGTGATATGACAGGGCCTGGATGAGAATACTGTTGGTGCTTATCGGGTATAGCCAGTGGAAGATGATTATTACTGACTGGCAGTCCAACAAGGTAATTTTAAACAACGGCGCCCGGATGCGATCTCCCCATGATTCTGCCTGCAAGCAGCGCCTAACACAGCTCCGTAGTGTCTGGTGGAAATACTCCCTCGCCATCACATAAATGAGCCCATTAATCCCAGACAGGAGAGGACAACAAGCCTCTCACATCTCTAATTGATTAATCATCCCATTTGTTCTTCACAAAGGACATTCAAACAGTGCTAGGTGAAAATCATAAACAGGAGCCCATTTGCATACAGTAGGAGCCCTGTCTCTCAGTTGACAGTTTGCTCACACTGTCTCCTAGCATCCTGCCAAATCAAGAACAGGTCTATTCACCAAAATAGTGTGAAGGGAATATAATTTAGTCGCCACCTTTTTCCTGCTTTCGGCGGTGGATAATGATTCCCAGCAGGCACCACAGGATTTCCACTTTCTGTGTGGTTATAGTAAACAGCGGCACAGGCAGGAGCTCTCACCTTTCACGGCAGGAATACGACACGTGTAAGCAGAATGGCATGCAAAATAAGTTCCCCCTCACAAATCCACTTACATGCTGATGGCCCATGCAAACACACACGGCTGTTTTCGGGGTTATTAGCCTCATGTCCGAGTTGGAATTTGGGCCATTTCCTCCTATAATGGCTTTTCATACACTGAATAATGGAACATGAACATTTTCATTGGGGTGACATTTTTACTCACATTTCTTAAAGGTTCCTTGAAATAACTCACAGTGTGGTCATAGCTTATATACATTTCTCTGTGAAAACCGTGGATGGGTTGGCCATGCCCCTCTTCAATAAAAAGAGCCCCAGTTGCTGGGGAAAATCTTGCCACTAAGTTTCTAAAAACCACAATTATGTTCAATGTAGACATTCCTTATGTGCACATGTTCCTTTCTTTTTTCTCCCCATGTATCATATGTGCATTCCTAAGTGTAAGGAACCCACTTTCTGTGTATTGCACGGAATGTGCTCATAAATAACTGGTGTTTAAAGACAAATCTTGTTTTTGTCTTGATCTTTATTAAGATAAAAACAAAGTTTGCTGTTTTTTCAAAAGCCCGTAGTAGATAACTTCTTTCCTTGAGTGTTTTGTAAATCTAAGTTTATTGGAACCAGACACAGAGAGGAAACCAAAGAAAAGAAAATGTGACATACCCCGGTAAACATCTGTGTTACTACAGCTGCATGTGTTTCTCAGTACTGGTGCACTGACTGCATACACACGTCAAAAGGCTGGAAAGTTTGCTTCCTCATCCGCCGCTCATAGTGAGCATCTGTGTGTGAAAAAAAGTAATTAGGTTTGAAAGCTAAAGTAAAAACAAAACCCACGACTGCATTAATTTGTTGTCGCTCCGTTGTTTGTGTCATCAACAAGTCAGCTGAAGAAGTTCTATTTCCGATGTGAGACAGTTATTGACAGGAGATTTTCCTCCCTCCGATGAAATTGTATTTTGATTAGTTTTCAGAAGTGTAGAGTAACACTAACCCCAACCAAATGAAGGCATGTTCATTTAATAAATGAAAATACATCACGACCATTTGCAACTTAATTGTTACATTTATGACTTAGTTTTGTCTTTTTTTTTGTCAGAACTATGAATTTCCATGTTGCAATTAAATTCACGCTTTATCTGATCCGTCGTAATTATTTTTATACATTAAAATGCAGTTACACAGTGGACACAAATGACGGCCAAATGAATCAACTCAATGTTTTTATTATGGTCCCTCATAAGCACTCCCACATGAAAATTCCTTGTGCAATTGAATAAGTCGGTGATAGCGACTTTCAATCACACCATTTGCATTTGTAACAGCAGGAAGAAAAGCCTCTATTTGCTACTAATCATTCCACTCATCCCCCTGCTGCTGTTTTCATCACTGTCTTTAGTGTGCCACTGTTGTTTTTAATAGCCTCTGGGCACAGCCAGTCACACCGTCGACAGCAGCACGGGAAAAAGATTAATTACGCTGTAGCAGCACCTCTCTCACCTCTGCATTCCCCCAGAGCCTGCCAGAACGTATGGCTCCGGATGAAAACAAAGTGAAAACACGCATTATAGGGCAGAAAATTTGGCTGACATGGTAATCGTCCTGTCAGGGATAATGTCAGCGCCACGGCACGGCTGGGCTGAAGTGCATAGGAGGAAGCAGCCCGGCAGAGAAATGAGAGCTTGGGCATCTTTTTCGCTCTTATTATTATTCCCTCTTAATTTTCTGAAGTGGGTGGCTTAATGCTTCAGAAGGATTTAGTCAATGATGGTCTGTCCTGATGTTCCTCACTCATATTTTGTGGTCTGTACATCATGCTAAACATACTATGAAACAACATCTCTTTACTATTAAAAGTACTTGTAATAGGCCAGGCATTGTGTGATGTGAAAATTCATATCTAGTCTGATATATATCTTGTTCAGTTTTTTTTCAGGTTTCAATACCCAGACGTATCTTTAAAAAAAACATGCTGTGAATGTATTTTTAATGTTGAACAATTAAATGCTTTTTCCCCCACTTCCTGTTCTTGTACACTGTGTTTTGTGTATCCGCCTGAAGATTTTTCCTTACACTCCGTCTTCGTAGGAGGTCAGAGCCAATACATGCTGTTATGCATCCCCTTTTTATCTGTAATTCACTTCAATTTGCATAATGCATCCTCCTCCCTCGCTGCAAGTCTCGTTAACAATACATGATTATTTAATATGCATGGCCTGGTTAATGGCTGTGGAATGTGTTTTTGTCTTTGTTTGCTTTTCTCATATTACATTTTTGTCTTTAATCCAGTTTGGTCCAACAGTTTTTTTTAACAAAGGCAGTAGCTAAGACAATTGAATGCATAAAAAACATCTATATAACACATGTCATCACAGTCACCTTAATAATAACTGGTACATTTTTCATCTTCCCTTTGTGTCCGTCTCTTGTTTTTGGCTTGCAATGAGGGGTTTCACTGTGGCCAGGGGGGTCTCAGAATGCTAAATTAGGCAGAACTCTGTTATCACTGGCTCTAATTTAAACTAAGAGCCGATCATGCGGGGTCATGACTCTGAGGTTAACATCTCAAGAACAGAATAGCCATAGAAAATATCTGCCGTGTGCCGAGATTTTGCTTCACAAATCAACAGTGCTTATTACAAGCTGTATAAACCACATAGACGTAGACATGCAGAAATGTGCACGCACACACACACACACACACAAAGAAATGTGGAAATGTAGACGTTTGCGTGGTCTAAAAAAAAATCAACAGTATATTGTCAGAGCTGACCACAACAGAAACCGTGCTAGCCATCCTCCTCCCTTCTCGCGCTCCATGTTTGACCAGCTGCTGAAAATGATCCTGCTCTACCTTTTCCATTCCACGCATCTTGGACAGTCCAACTAATTCATCTCATTCTGCGATGAGGTGTAAATTCCAACATTTTCTGTGCCAGTGAAGGGTCATTATGATCCTTTTTCCAAAGGTAACTTGTGTTGAGCCACAATATTCCTGGATGTCCTTGAGTTACCTATTGTGGTGTTAGAGTTAGAATGAATATTGAATAAGGATTGGATATATTAGCAATAATAGCAGTAGTTCAGGAATTCACTGTTTTGTTCTTCTTTTAAGTTAAATGATCTGATAAGTGGTTTCCAAAACATTGTGTTTCACACCTTTATGTTTTAGATTGACATCCACTGAAGATTCAGTAAAGGGTTTTCATGGAATTATTAAATCCCATTTTGTCTGTGCTCCATTCATCCATTTGCTGCGCCGCTTACTCCTGGTACAGCTGCGGGAAGCCTGTCCCAGCTGTCATTGGGTGAGAGGCGGGCAGCACGCTGCACAGGTTGCCAATCCATCACAGGGCTTTTTGTGTTTGACAGACATTTTTGTTTTGTTCTCAGAAAAAGACGCAAATTGTGTGTGAAAACAAAGTTTTAAGGGAGCCTTTTAGATTTGCCAGGAAAACTTAATACAGTAATCCAACCTCCTCCCCCTGTTTTTCTGCCTAACTTCAACTTTTGTAGTTTATTTTTCTTTTGCTTAACAGAACTCAAAATTTCTAGGATAACAATTTCATTCTCGTGTTTTGTTTAAAGTTGTATATCCCAATCTGGTGATCTGACTTCTTATCAGCATTCCTCATTAAATTATGATTTGAAATTTCAAACAGCCAACCACAGCAAATTCCATTACAAATACAAATGTTAGTTACATATTTGCCAGTTGCTAAAAGTAACAGTTCTTAATGTTTGCTGTTAAAATCTTATAATGAAAAAGAAATGGAGCAAATGTGATGCTCACAGACTCAGCCAACATGAGAGAGAAACAGCCACATCTGCCATGTGTACTGCACTTTGTAGCATAATTTACTCCATTGCATGTCAGAACTTTAAAATAACTATTTGACGCTTGAGTTTCAAAGACACTGAGTTTTAAAAAAAGGCTGACGACTTCCCACTGCCCCATTACAAGTGAAGTAAATTCACGAATAAAATGACAAACCAAGTATTAGTTTGTGGTCTGAGCTCCTGGCCAGTTTCATGGCATACTGTGATACCATAGTCCAAGGTTTGTAAAGTGCCTCAGATCTTAAAAGGGGCAGAATCCAAGAGAAAACAGGGATGGATTGTGTGGAGTGGGTCAATCCACACGCCATTCAATTATCCGCATGAATAGGGGTGTTAATTAATGGATTACAAAAGACTATTGTACTGCCTCTCTGTTATTTTGAAATTTCAGAAAGTATTTAGGGAGGAAACTGAAAAATACAATATCTCCTCTCTTTTAAGATCAAATGTTCGCCTCAAATAACTTGATGACACTGGTTTTATTTAATGTTGAATAGACGTTTGTGGAGCTTGAGCTCTTTTCATATCTGGTAAAAAAAAAGAAGAAATAGGGACACATCTTGAATGGTGAAACTATATGACAAACCAACTGTACAGACTTTGAATCTCTACTTCATTATTTTCTCGGTCAGGGCTGCCTTGGGATGCTTCCGGGACCCCATAAAAAATAGATAAATACTGAGCATTGTTTCATGCTGAATACTGAATCTGAGTCCTGCTGTGAATGAGGCTGAGGACTCATACAGTCTTCAGAGGAATGATGAAGAATGATGTTATAAAACTGGATTAAAACTGGAAGCACAACCGCAGGAAATTCAGATGCTTTTGGGGTAATTCTGTTAATTGTTCTTTCAGAGACAATAATTGTCCTGAAACACCCTCTTTTACTCCAGTACATAAATTGTTGTAAAGATATGGCTTTTTATCAATTAAAATTGAAATAGGGAGACTTAAACATCTGTTTTTGACAAGCATCATGAGCATATGAATAAGATCTTAGACATTTAATAAGAGTACTGAATGAAAACAAAATATTGAAATGAATAACTTTAGTGCAATTGTGTCCCTTTGGAGCCCAACCTCACATGATTAACACAAGCACATTAGTGTCATCTCTAACTGTTTTATAAGTACTATTTTTTTCTCATGATCACATTATTTCCTTTTATTACAGTTTAGATCCATAACTCTTCGGCTTTTCCTGGTGTATCCAAATACTATAACATTGTTCAGAAAATGAAAATGACAATGGTTAACCATTATGAAGTGTGAGCACTAATGACACCCTCTGATAAGCCATAAATCTAATGACAATAGATTGTTTAATGGTAGCAGCAAGACTCCCTAAAGCCATTTTATGGAGTAATTAGCATCACTCTGTTAAACACAGCTCAGCTCTCAGACATATTGCATTTCAGTTCTTTAAGTGTTTTTTATCTGTTGTGCCCACCCAGCTGAGGATCCTCTGAGAACATACTCCAGTTCAACAGCTGCCATACAAAATAAATATCAATGAAAATATGAGGTATTTGGGTGAACTTCTTTACACCACTTATTCCTTCGTTTTTCCTGACCATAACAAAACACTTTTTTTTAACTTACAGAATATTTTTTCTGTAAATCCCTGGCTTTCATTAGGGGAAAAAAAGACAGTGGATATAGAAGCATTTTCTTCAAAAAGTTTATTAACTTATGAGTTATGGAAATTTTAAGCCCAAAGCTTATTCAGAGTACATCATTTGTGCATCAAAGTGCAATGGTTCATTCAAAGCATACCGTAAAATGATCTCATGGAGATGAAAAAAAACACTCACCCTTTGGCTAAGAAACTCATTACATCCATCAAAAAGATCGCAGGGACATTAGATGGCTCAGTGTTTGTATGGACAAGGGTTAGAGTCAGCTCATCACTCAAAACACACAACATCATCCATGACACTGGTGAAGTATTGGTGTGGGTATTTATGGCTTCGAGATAGTTTTCTAGGCTACAGTGTGTCAAGCAAGCTCCGCTGTACTTGACCAGCTCTCATTTATAAACATTATTAGCTTGACTCACAACAAGGAATTAATACTAAATAGTTTCATTGTTTTGTACCTTAATATTTCCTAAAAATGCAATACTGCCATTTGGCCCCAGAACATTCCATAATCAGGCAAATATACATGTGCATGTGAGGAAAGAGAGGATCACATAAAACTTTTAAGTTGTAAACCAGCAAACAAACTAATAATGCACAAAATGATGCACAATTTTTTCATTACTGTGACGAAGAGTCAGAACTCTTCTTAACAGTCACAGTTCACAACAATTAAGCAGGTATAATAATTGTGTAGACATCAAGTTAATCAGATGCTCGTCACACACGACCAGCTGGTTAGTTCTACTGCTGGTGATGTCAGGTCAAAAATCGGTCTTAACTATGTTGATTTAGTGATTAAGCCTCCTTAATCAGAGAAAATATCTCAGAACCTGCTGCCAGTGTTGCCAGTTTTGGAAAAGAACCACTTTGAAAGTTGTTCTGCACAAGATCACAACAGTTTTCTTTAAAAGAGCCCTAATAAAAGCTTCTGAGTATTCAAGACTATCTGTGTATGTGTGTAGGTATCTAAAGGTTACTTATGTGAATAGAAAGTAACAGAGGTCACACCTTGCGTGTCACTCTTATTAAAGTTATCATTTTTTACTTGAATACAATGGACACGTATGTAGTCCACTATAAGAGGTTTATATGGAAGTTGCTCACAGATTTCTGACTTTACTGCAGCTCATCTGAAATTGTACTGTTTTAGAGCTTTCTCTTACTGGTGTTCTTCCTGAGTCTCCTTATCCCTTTTTTTTTGCCCGTTTACAGGTGGCACAATTATTATTGATCTTTCTGACTCCAGTTAAGGTTTTCAGGGAGAGATGCTGACAACACAAGCAGTTGGAGATTTAAATGAGACATTTTATGTGGATCCAGCAGCTGGTTCTTATTGACTGCCTAGATTTGAAGTGGTATAGCCAGCTTAGTTTTTTTTTTTCTTCCAACTCCAATTGACTGTGTGAGGCAGGCAACTGCCTCGAAGTAATATCTAGGTCAAATATTGTTCAGAACTGCATTTATGCACAATAACAAACATAACGTTGAAATAATAAGCAGTTTCTAACAAAAGAAACTACATACATGCCTGTTCGGTTGACTCGCAGTTGCTGGAAGGGATGTTTGGGTGTTCCCCTCCTCTTTGGCTCAGTGGTCAGCACATCAGGACAAATCAAACGCATCGCTCAAATGAGGTTTCTATATGCGTTTAGAGATGTTCCTGACAAACGTCATTGCGTAAATACCATGTTCATTGATATATGATGTTCTGATGTTATGGTGTGAAGGAACACATGAGAAACTGTCAGTGGAAATGTGGCGTGCTGTGCCTGCTCATCGCCAAGGTTCCTGACTGCCGAAGGTTAAGGATGGACGAGCAATTCTCCTTAAATACATCACAGGAACTCCCTGGCAGTGTAAGAGCGCTGTCAAATGAATGAATGGTTAACTGTTCAGGATGGGGTTGGTGTAATCCACAGGGTCCTTATGTAAGCAGACTTGATGTCCCTTTTAATCATGACACAAAAAAGAAAACACTAAATCCCCACAGCAGACACAGCACATCTTTTTTTCCCCCTACATCAGACATATTTCTCTCTCACTCAAACACTGTCTGGTTTTGTCTCACTGTTGAAACCTCCTTGATTTTTCCTGAATTTTGGACACTGAGAAATGACATAGGTGCAACTTAACCATGGGTGCATGCCATCAATGAGAGATTTGGTGCATTTAGATGCTGAAAGACTCATTCCTGGAGGATGAATGCTGCTCTCTGTGCTTCTGCTTACTGCCATGTGTCAACAAAACACATTAGATTGAATGCTAGACTGATACAGTTCAAATACTGTGTAATTTCTAATAATTTCTCTGATTTTTTTTAGAAAGGTACACACAAATGGTTGCTCCTCCTGACCACCAAAAAAAGGGGACTCTTTTTTTTACCTAGCTGTGCTTCATTCATCCTTCTCAAGGAGTTAAGAGAGTACTGAGCTGTGTAGACACAAAATGACTTAAGACTAATTCTTTCCAGCTGGGTGTATAGAAAGCATGATGTTACAGTGTTGTACTGAGATACATCACAGCTGAGAACTCCTTAGGACGCGAATGCTCATGCCATGGAGTGCATACAGGCATGTTCGGGGTGGGGCTGCATCCAGCTGCAAATGCAGGTGGGATCTGAAATAAAACAGCAGTCTCACTTGAGCACGTTAGTATTTCTTAATCTTTTTTATTACAAATACTTCCAGCCAAGCACTCACAGAGGAGTCAGCGTTCAGGGGATGTGGTTTGTTTTGTAATCAGGGTTCTTATACTCAAAGGATAGCACTGAGAATAAACTGAAATATATATAGATTCATTCTTTTTCCATTCGGAAATAAGAGCATCTCATAGTTGGATGAAAGATTGAAAGTGGATTTTGTCAAAAATCATTTTGTTAAAACTAATGTCAAATCCAAACAAACAAAGGAAGTTGAGTTGATGCCTGGTGATACTTTTGGGCTTTGCAGTCATTTTGCAGCCCCATGGCAGCTTTTGTTTGTGTTAGAGTTCTTAGCTGTGCTCAGAAGTCAAAAAGGACAAGGATCTCCTTTGTGAAGACAGCAAGCTGTCAGATGATGAGGATTGTCTTGTGAAACTGTTATTTTTCTGCACTTTGTCCTATTTGTTATGTAATTGTTTGACATTGATTGGGCTCGAACCACATTCGGTCACTCGGCATTTGATTAATGTGCAGTACCATCCCCAAAGCCGTTGCACTGCTAGCCTGGTCGTGTTGCAGGATTTGTTTTTGGAGTGCGAACCTGAAGTTTACAACTGTTTGTTGTGAATTAAAAACTTTTAAAACAACTTTTGCCGAGCTTCACTTCAATCTTTCCAGCACTGTTTGTAATGTTCTTCATCTGTAACCGAAGCTCTGGAGAGCACTAAATCCCATTTGACCTAAAAGGAAGAAAATGACCTCTCTGTGGAGCATTACTGTGCCAGCAAACCCGTCTCTGCTTTGCTGGCTGCACCTGGGCAGAGGCGACTGGAGGATTTAGTGCACTCATGGGATGTGGTACATGTGGTGAGGATTAATGAGCACAAATTAATTCAAAGCAGGCAATTCTCTGCCTTTTGTTCAAATTACCTGCTTTGTGGATAAACAGGGAAGTTAAATGCAAACAGTAATTCTTCCCTTGTCTGCTGTGTGTTCATATCTCCTGTCAGGGGGTTCGTGTTATATTCTGCATCTGGGTTCTCTTGCCACGCTTCTGACTTAATGAATGCGTAGAGCGCTGGAGGGACAGCTTTAATCTCCTGGCAGTTTCAGCTCACTGGTCCTGATTCTTTTTCCATGAGATGCAGCAGCAGGTAGTGGATCAGCTGGAAACGTGTACGGTTGCAGCTTGAGCAGGTACTGAGGCCAGATGAAAATTACAAGCCTACCCATTGCTAAGCACATCAGATTGATCATGAGACCCTGAGCAGGAACTTACAATTGGTCCTCGAGGCAAAGTGTGGAGTAGGAAGGTCAGAGTCTGGTCAGAGAGTTCCATTAAGAAGGTCAGACAGATGTCAAGCTGTCTGCATCTGGTCACAAGTCGTATTGATTTCAGAGGTCAACGGAATCAATTTGAGCCAGGGTGTTATCCCTCAGACAGTGGTTTTATCTAATAATGATGTGTCTTTACATGGAGCTTTCAATCACATTACTGCATTAACACCTATATAGTTTTTACTCTTTTACTCCTTCCGTAATTATGATAAAGGTTGCCATTTAACGTGGTGATAAAGTTAGGAATGGCATGAGGCGCTGCCATTAAATAAGTTTTTCTTTCTTAAACCTGATCATTAAATGGCTGCAGATGTGCATTTATAGATCCACCCGTCCTTCCATTGGCTGGACCCCTTCCAAGTAGGGTCACAACGGGGCTGGAGCCCACCTCAGCTGCCATTGGGTGGCAGGGTACACCCTAGAGAGGTTATAATCAGAAGTACTTCTCAACAGATCTTACATTTTCCAATATCCTGACACATTAGCACCAATTTTGCAATTTGCAATCAAAACTGCTTGTATGGTCTGTGAAGGTTCCAGAAAAAGCCTTTCAACCGCACTGTGAAAAAGACATACAACGGTTTGTAATTAAAGAGATTAACTAATTTATTATGTGTATCTCTCACAGGAGCAGTCAGTCCATTTTCTTAACTTTTAACAGATTTCTGAAGGTTCTTTAACACAGTTATAGCGTCTTATTTAGTGCAATTGTGCAAAAGTGCATTTATAGGAAAACAGAATGTTAGCAGAAAAGTTACCATTTCTTTTTACTTCAGGGTTACAGTTCATACATGTACTGGTACGTTTATTCTACATGTGCTCAGCTCTGGAATGTTAGTCTTTTTTTTAGCCAATGCATCTATTTCTACATTGGTCTGCACTCATGCTAATGTGGCTTTATCACCTTGCTGCAAATTCAGTTTTATGCAAATTTGTAGGGTAACTCTAGGACACAGCCAGTCTTTTTCTATGTGAGGAAAAATGACCCCTGCACCTTTTCCCAGATAATGACCCTCACATTAGAAATACTCTGATCAAATATAAAACTTTCTGCTTTGCCGGAAATCAGTAATTTTGCAGAGAATGAGGAAATCAGTCATCTTGCAGAGCATAACTCTTTCAGCCCTCAGAGGCATTTGACGTCAAAGAAGCTGACAGGAAAAGCTTGAAAGGAGTTAAATTAAGTCTTCGACATTGTGTGTGAGGTACAGTAGCTGATCAGGCATTGCCTGAGGTGAAGCATTATGAGTCTCTCCTGGATACTCTGGACATAGTTTATCATTGTTCAATGCAGGACAAACAGCTGTATGATCTTAGTTTGGCTTTCTGAACAGTTTTAGTACTTTGCCACACATAAGATTTTCCACACATAACAATTACTAAACCACCCCCAGAAACAATTCAGAATCTGTACAAACGGTCCCAGTAATAACTACGAAAGATATACCTTATAAAGATGCAATGGATGGTAAGGTCTGTTTTTCTTTAATATTGTATTGTCGAAAGCGTGGGCACACCTGCATTTTTAGGATTAAAAAAAAATTATGAATGGAATTTTAATAAAGGTTGTTTTCAATCACAGGTCTGGTTGGACAGTTTGATTTTATGTTAGATTTAATTGTGTTTCTAGACTTGAACGGAGAACACAAAGACTCTTGTATTGATGTCTAAATGGTAAATTACTGAAAAAAAGGTTTAAAAAAGGTACAATTTTATACAATTTAGATTCAATCAAAATAAATCTGGGGTTGATGCAAAGATAAAAACAGCATGCCCTGGAGTACTAAAAGGCATGACACATAGTTTGA
>JABUIW010000047.1:871975-953580 GCA_013363375.1 Menidia beryllina | reverse complement strand
AAAAACAGCATGCCCTGGAGTACTAAAAGGCATGACACATAGTTTGACAAGTATAAGAAGAGCTTGAGGGTTGGCTGTTCTAGGGTCGAGTATAGGCTAAACGTTTGCTCTGCACATTGGACTGATGCAAGAAGCATCAGAAAAAATGATGTTTTATATCACACCACCAGACAACCGTGTTTTCTGATTGGAATGTTTGAGCTCAAATAAACCCAGACAGACATGTTTGAGGAACCTTTTCCTCCTCTCGTCCCAACGGTCTTTACATTGCCTTCCCACCTCACAGCCTCCTCTGAGACACCGAATGGACAAAACTTGTTTCAGCTTGAGTTATGCTTTCCACAATAGTGTAACATAGAAAGGGATTTACCAACAACTAAATAAGGAAACTTCATTTGTTACAGATGCTGCGGGAGGAGAAACTGAAGCTCTGCTGATGTTGTCATTGTAGCATGAGGAATCCTTATTGTCACGTTGAACTTTTCAACCTTTCAGTCATTTCAGCCGCAACTAATTATCTTCTTGTCTTGGATTTTCATACTTTTCACGCACAGACACATCTCCAGCGTTATCTTTTGTGCTTGGGAATATCACAGTTTACGCTTTGGTGAACAGACCCGTCTCTTTCAAATAAAAATATTTCGCAAAGCTTCAGGTTGCCCACAACTAAACTGTTGTCACTTGAGTGTCTGTACAGTACAGTAAGACCGACTTAAATGTATAGATACACTATCAAGTCAACACGTCTTTGGCTGTGTCTAATTATGAATCATCGTCATAGAATTATTCAACAAGTAGAAAAATAATTAAATCACTCATGGGTCAAATGGTCTGAAATACTTGTCAGCATGTGTAATAATCACAAGCCATTATGCAAAACTGTAAAGTAACTTATCAGGTTGGAAAGATGACCCCAGCCAAACTTTACTTGATAATAATAAAAGTCATTTAATGTATTCTGATCGAATGGAAGAATGGGAGCAATTAAATGAACCAATTTGAAGTATTTTACAATGGTCTTTCAGTTAATTTCAGGGCTTTTACAATTATTATAAAGCCATTTCTATTCTCATCTCCTCTGGAAATGATGAGAAAGATAAGTGCTGAAAAAAGTATCTCTCAGTTTGAAATTGAAAGAAAAGACACAAATGATCATTTTTGATAAAAGCTCTATTGAGCAGGTGATTGATTTGACATTTTGGAAATGTTCACTTCTTAACCAGCTTAGTATATGACCAAGGAACAGTGAAACAGCTGGACTTGCTCACTCCAAAAGTTAACAAATACTCCCACAAGCATAACCTCATTAATTTATGTGTGCTATCTTGTTTGTTCAATCTGTGACTTTGTGTCATATTTGCATTATTGATCCAAAGCAGGCCAAAAGTCAAATTTTGTGTCCTGAAGTTGTTGTTTTACAGTTCACTGTGTACATACCCTGCTGCTTCGTGAATTTTAAATGGACATGTGCTAAGACTACACTTAACTTTTCTTACAGTCAAACATCTATGTACCCTTTGACTCAATCCACCCCTTCCCATGTCTGCTATCACCTTTAAGACTTCACAAAACAAAAACAGCTTCTGTGCCAGCAACTTATACAAGAAAAATGACGTTTGTGTTTTATCTATTTATTTCTTTTGTTTGGGTTTGATTTGATTAAAAGCACCAAGCAGTTTTATCATCAAATTGGAAATACCTCTTATTCAAGCCTCCTTCTAAAAGACATGGGTTGGCAATAACACTATGAAGCTTATGCAATGTTTATTTTTACTCCTCCGGCCATTTTGAAACACACTGCTGAGCAAACAAACAAGTAGTAGGTACAGAAATCTCTTCTCTTAATCTGAGAGAAGCCTTTTGGCTATCAGACTCTCATCCACACCAGTAAATTTACCCAGAGCCATGTCAGTCACTCTGCCTCTGTGCTTCGGCTATAATCCCCCACACTGTCTGAGATATCGAATTTGTTCAGCTTCTACTGTGTTTTACGACTACAATCTGATTGCACATTTAGTTGATTTAATTTGCCGTACTTGTGACCAAACGGTGCGCTGCTGGCGCACTATTAGGACTTGGTGAGGATCTCTTTGATGTATCCAAGTGTGCATGGATGTCATGAGAGTCTTCTTCATGTTACATGGGGATACTGTAGCTTTGGTAAATTGGGTTGCTTTGACCCAGGCTGTGTTTTCTCATGGGACTCTGCTCTGCTTTAGAGACCTGATAAGAGGACCTCTCAAATATGGCTAATGAGCTCTAACAGCATCACTGATGACGCTTGGGCATTAACCAAAGCAATGAATTTGATATTTCTCCACTCCCCAGTCTTTTGTGGAAGAGGGTAAATGATGGTAATTTAGCCTAGTGGTAATCCAGGTTTGAAACATGAAGAAAATTCTTTGGCACAGACCAACAACGCTGCTGTGGGCCGAATTGCGGTTTTAAACGGTTTTCTACACCACTTATTTCATAAGCACACAAACTCACTCCTAAGGAAATTAAGCATGTCCCATTAACTTAATTATTTACCTTTTTTGTCCTTATCTTTTTTTAACTTTTCTCCCCTTACAAGTGAGCTGTGAGCGCCGTAAAGTCAAGCTTACACTATAGGGGAAGTATTTCTCAAGCATGTTTTCTATTCTAATTAGATGGAAAGAGTGTTTATAGCTGTTGTCTCATCCACATGCAAAGGGAGTGCGAAAAGCCAAGACAAAGCTGTTATGCAGTAAAAAAGGCTGCAGTTTCCACTCTCTGCCTTACAACGCTGATCACTGATAAGCTTGATGGAAGCTCGCACAGCTCATGGTGGTATAGAGCTCATAATTAAATAAATGTGAAGGCAGCGGTGACTATTCAGTCTCAAGTTGAGTACCACTGAAAAAAGGAGGTACTTTTGAATGTCATTTCCTCAAACAGCATGTAAACCCATCAGGCTTAAACAACACCGCGCAGCTTTGAAACCTGTCTTATAGTCAGCCAAACCAGAATGTGTGTGGGTAAGGAGGATGGATAAATTAATGATTACTATTCACCAATACAAAAGCCAGAGCAAGTTAAACTCATCTTTCACATATATTGCATTTTATTCTTTCACTTTTTGCACAGAGGACACAATATATGATGAATTGTTTACACCTTGACAACAGTCAGCTGTCACTGATCTGTTCTTCACACCAAAATACTGTACGTAACCACCGTTGAGAAAAAGATTTAAAGAAATATATTGTTTTTGGGCTTTTCAGTAAATACATTCATAAAGAACCACTTTGGTCCAGGAAGGGGAGTGACCTAAGCTGCTGGCTTCAAACATATATAAAGTATGGTCATGGTCACATATAAAAGCTCATCAACTACTCCACTGAAAGTTACTTTATTCAATGTATTCAACATTTGTTATGGTGTGAGTGTGCAAGCATTCTCCTGCACTCCTGCTGTGTGTGTCATTCCCCCAGTACAATTACTGGGTGTCTACCTGCTCTATTACAACCCTCAGCAGATGGTGATAGAAAATAGCTTCCATTCGCAATTTTTTTTTCCAACACACTGAAGAGCGGCAAGCGGCTGAAGCACACAGCTATTATCCGACATGACCAAAATGTTTCTAATTTGCTCTAAGGGGCCAAATGCATAAAGGATGTGTACATATAAAAAACTACATGCCCATACCATTATCTCCACATAAAAATACAAAGGTGGGTTGTCTGGTGAAAATGGGTGTATCATGCATAACCATGTTTGGAACAATTTAAATTTGATATGAACTGTCTAAAATTGTCAAAACTGAGAGACTATTTCATTAGCTTATTATGATAGAAATTCTTCTTAAATTTTGTTCCTTGGCTTTTGTCATAATCTCAATATGGGATCTACGAATATCGTGACTATGAGGCTAGCAATAATTGCCAAACATTTGTGCAAATCCATGGCTTGTCGTGCATCGCTGAATTCATGTCACTTTGGGAGAGGAACTTATATTCAGAGACTGCTCTGATTTCGGAAAACTGGTTAATATGTCACTTTAGACTTCCAAAGGTTGCATACCATCCTTTATGGGTACATCTGTTTCTCCTCCCTGATCCTCTCAACTAATGGTTCTTTAAACCCAATATTCACTTTTTGCATTCATCAGCAGCAGATTAAACAGAGATTGCCAGTTCTTATCTCATATCTGTCACTATTTATGAACACTCATGTGTTCTAGTTTTTTATTAAAACCATTTCATTTGAGCCTCCTCTGATTTATTTGTTTTGACTTACAGAATATTGTCCTTCTTCCTTTTGAGGAGATACAACTTTTCTTGCCATATTAAAATGTACGAGCATGCAAGCAGCTCTTCATGGCTAAAGAAAGCAGCAAACAGATTAATACATGCTTGTGCAATTTTAGGATTTAAATGATTAAAAGAGAACTATGCATCCACACAGCTTCATAAATATGGTAGAAAGAATACACATCCTTGCTTTTGTATGTACACACCTCAATTGTCTTTTATGCGTCTGGCCTCTAGAAGCCAAAGAATTGCAACTTCATGAAAAATACAGAGCTTCCTACTTTTGCACCAGCATGAAATCTAGGAACATGCTGCGGCACTTTAAGATGCAATACAGAATATAGCAGAGCAAGACTTCCTCGTATTGACCTCTTACTACTTTGCCTTGTCTTTAGCCAGCTGAACCAGTTCGTATCAACTCCTCCCCTTCTGACTGCTGGTAAAAAACTCATTCAACTATAACACATCCACAATTCTGGAATACTGAAAGTACATATATTCATACCCTGAAAATACATTTGCACACTCACACACTCACAAGTATGCATGAATACATTGACTGCAATCAAATAAAATCATCTGTATAAACACACACATATATGTACACAAAATATTTACCAATTATAAATTAACAATGTGCAAATAGTCATACATACATAGTCAAGTTCAGTTATTTCTGCCATTTTAGAACTCAAAGTTTGATTAAGGCTCTGCAGGCAGGTTCCGTTGTTTATTAAGAGTCAAATGTACCACTAACATTGTTATTGAAATGTTTTTAAGAAAAGCTTTGTTCCGTCTTTACGCTGCAGAGTTTTGTTCAGTGTGCACAGCCGCTGTAGACACAGCGTGTGGCTCAATAGAAAAACTGTCCACGGAGTAAATGAGTGCATGCAGTCATTAGCACAGTCTGTCTGAGTTTTGACATTTACATCATGTAGGTGCTTATGGGATGGCACTGCAGGAAATGCCTACTGGGTGAAGGACTCACGCGACTAAAGGCCAGTAAAATCTGCATGGAGAACATTACAGCATTGTTTGTCTCTTTTCCCGAGGCAGCAAGTTATTTTGGGTGATGCATGACTGGATCTTGTATTTGATTTGTGTGCACAGCATCCCCCAAATTAGCTACAATCATATGGGCTGAATAAGTCAACATGATACCCAGGGGGAGAAAAAAGTAGAGCTGTGGTTCAGTCATTACTCTAAAAAATGCATTTTATATACCAATTATCTACCACTCATCAATATTTGAGCTTCAATCTATTAAATCACTTAATTCCAAAGAATCACCTTAAAAAAATGATCATTTCAGCAATTTTTTTAGATTTTTACCACAACATCTCCTGACCTCTTTTTGATATCTATATATAAGCCAGGAAGGACATGGGCCAGCAGCTGCCAATTTCCCATGGACAATGACACTGTGTTCACCTGTTGAAGGGACAGTCAACAGAATGTTTTTTTTCTCTGTACATTTTCAGCTCAGTATGGACAAGAAAACTATTTGCAGACACCAGAGCAAAGCATTTGAAAAAAAAAGTGTTTCCCCTTTCTCCGCCCCCTGTTTCGTGTTGGTGGTTTTGGTTGTGCTTTTTGCGCACGCAGTCCAATCTCAAGTTTGTTGTTCATTCTCAGTACCACAAAGCACACACTTAGCAGACAGCAAACATTAAAGCAGAGGCTCAAGGCAGGACCCTGTGTTTTTCGTTGCTATTTGACTTTTCCGATTGTTCGTTACTTTACACGGCTTAACTGCCCCAAGATGATGCTGTCAAATTGTTCGAAGGGCAACTTTCTCAGCAAATGTAGAGGCCAATATCAACAAAATGCATTCATGAGACTGGCAGCATGTTGCATTTCTCATTGTGACTGCCCGCCATGTTGTCCATTTGTAGTGAGGCTCCTTCTCTCAATGACGTCGATCAGTGAGAAGTGCTTCGGTGAGTGTCTCAGTCAGCACAGCTTAAAACTGGATGAGGATGATTCCACTTTTCTACACAAAGTTCCTTTTCCTCGTTTCCTTCAAAGGTGGCTTTCCACATTTTCTTTCTCGGCCTCGTTATTCTGCATCTGGTCTGAAAGGCTGATATCCTCAACCAGGGTGCAGTTGCTGATGGCTCCCCCATGCTGCTGGGGGTTGCACCTGCCCGACCCCTTGCTGTGCGCCGAACCGTTGTGGCAGCCACCAACAAGCATGTGCTTCTCTTCAGGGCTGCAGGCCGGGGCGGAGGACTTTGTGAGATCCTGGAGGTGAGGCAGCCTCGAGACGTGGTTCAACAGGCTGGCCGTCTTTGTGTTGGGGGTGTTGCTGTAGGTGTGGCGGTATTCCTCCTCTATGTTCCTTCCAAGCTTCCAGCGCTTCCACTTCTTTAGAATCTCTGACTGCACCTTTGGAGGGTACACAACAAAAATAGATATTCTAAATGTCCTGATACGTTTTTGTGTGGAGAGAGTATTGTGCAACTGAGACTTACTTCTTTGTTGACAAAACAGTACAAGATGGCCACAAGGAGACCCTGAGGAGACAACAAATCATGTGTTTGCATTTTGCCACTGGATCATATTTAGCATTTTTGCAGCTTAAATCTCCTTTTGTGTTTTGCTATTCATGCTATTGAACTAGCTTCTTGTTCCACCTTCACATCAGGTCCTCGTTTACTGATCAACACGTCTGTTTTCCCTCAGTATTTGTTTACCTACTGTAACTGGGTTTGCCCTCACGTTCAGTCATGCTTTTTCTCTTTGGAATTATGTCAAGCTTTACTTTCAACATAGTGAAGGATAAATATTTCTTTTTAGGATGCAGTTCTTGATTGACAGTTGTGGATTCAGTCACTTCAACCTTTCCACCGGTTAAGCTTAAGCCATCTGTAAGAAACATATTAATAATCTCCAGATGGAAATCATATTGAGTAATTTAATAATAGAACAGAAATCATGGACCAAAATGTCTAAATATTTTGTGTTTGTTTTTGTGGGATGTCAACAGCTGAGCTGACGATGCCACATAGTAGCAAATATAGACCACATGTAACGAAACTCCCAGCTAACTCTTAAATTTTCATGGTGTATAAACTATATCGTGGCCAAATACAAAATAATGCATTCCCACCAAATCTGCCTTATTCTTCCCATTGCTCAAATTCATGCATTTTATCAAGCCTAAATCTTTTTTTAATATCTTGCTCTGAACTCTGGATTTGAGGTCTAATTCCAGGCGATCAACTGATCCCACACGTAAACACCTCTTTTCCCTTTTTGTCCGCTTACCCATCAAAACAGACTCATTTCAGACTCACAGATTTGCTCAAAATCGCTTAAGCAGCTGAGCATCCGAACCACGAGAAAATGTGTTGGAATGTACATAGATCTAAATTAATCTAAATATAAAAATACACTTCTATTACTTGAATTACGAGCTCTAAGAGATGGTGAGTGCAGCTGTAGAGAGTCACATTTAGATGTCATAACAAGCTTTCTGTGACCATATAAAATCAAGACATAAGATGTAGGCCTACAGGGTTGCAACATGCAGACTGCCTGCTGAGTCCTGAAAAGTCATGACCACCCAGTAAGTTATGGCTTCTTTTAGTATCATTAGAACCTCATAATTTAATTTTGATTCTGTCATTGGTGGACTTCCATTCAAAGGCAACAACTGTCCACAGTGCTAACTGTTTGTTTCACATGTGAAGAAACAGAATTGAACAAGTTCTTTTTAACTGGTGGCCAAGATCATTGGAGAGAGAAGATTGGAGTGCCAACATAAGCCCCTTTGAGTACAACCTGTCTTTGGATAAAACTTGCTTAGCTATAGTTGTCATTTTCATTAGGGGATCCTGTGTATCTCATCTAACCTCTCATCTAACCTGCTCTGAAGATCTTCTGTCGTTTGAGTCCCCATAGCTTAAAGGTCCCCTTTCATTATGTCACAGTGTGATACAGATATAACATGTGGCATATTACACTGAGTTAATGTTATCCATTTTGACACAGACTAAATACAGCACCTCCCAGTTTGTGGTAAAGGTTCAGTGTTTTCTTATTCTGCCTGTTTTTAATGAACTCTAAAAAGAATCAGTATTTCTCAATTTCTTTGATAAAAAGGCTAAATTATGGAAGGAATTATGTGGTCACTATATGCAAAGCGGGAAATGAAGATGAAAAAAGACATTCCGGACATCCAACCTGGAAGGAAGAGAAGAAGAGGTCAATAAAGAGCTTGGTGAGGCGTAAACTGATGGTGGCCTTGGTGGACTCGTCCGTCACAAAGATAAAGACGACCTGATGAATACCCAACAGGGGGATCAGCGTAAGAGTTGACTTGGCCAATCTAAGATGTAATAACAAAAATAATTAATTAATAATAATAATACATCTTGAGAAGGAAGACAATAAGGGTACTTGACAGAAAAATCCTCCAAACACTTAAACTCACCTGAATTTGTAATCTGTGTATCTCATTTGGTGCGCTCGAAGTTTTGACACAAGAATCTTTATGATGTGGATAAAGATCAGGAAGTTTATCTGTGAAGGACAAAGATACAAATCTTATGTATGTAAGTATGTAATAGATTTCTTTAATTATGTATGTAATTAATGGTGAAATCACTTTTCCGTTTATGTGAGCATGATCAATTGCTTCATTAAGAGAGGCACAAAAAGAACTTTAATTTAATAAATAGGATGCTTTTACACTGTTCTTTTCTTGATCCCTCAAAGTACTGAAACAGTTAAAGCCAATTTAACATTCTGTTGCACACAGGGAATGAGTCATTGTGGATGGATAGTGTTGGGAAGTACACATCCAAGTTTATTTTGCCATTCGCCAGTTTGGTTAATGACTCTTACAGTGTAAAATGTACAAAAGCTTCAAGAATAAAAAAAAATGACTTTGTCAAAAGATAACCTTAGAGACTCTGAATTCAACAGCTAAAGGTAAGTCTAAAAATCTATATATAAATGCTTCTAAGATTTCACAGACTTATATATGGTCAGTTTGTATCAGAGCACATATAAATGTCCTGACGCACAAAAGTGTATATATTGGTTTTTATGATTTGTTTTTTTTTTTTAAAAGAACATAATTGTTAGCTGCTATGATTTATAGTCTTTTTTATTGGCAGTTAATCTGTTGATGTTGAACAAAGAAGCCAATATAACAAGTGAGCCTTTTTCCAGTTTCTTATGACAACCTAAGAAGGACTAGCTTAGTACATATATACTGCATGTGCACACATTAGAGTAGGACTTTGTGCATTTTTTTCCTCTGATGTGATGCTTGAAAATAGTGGGATGAGTATAACTAGGAAAACACTGAAATGCGGACCAGCCCTCCAATTCTCCAAACAACTCAAACACAGGAATTCCTGTGGGATACAGGCCACTTAGGGGGACTATTAATTCATGGAAAATACCAGGATGTCTGACTTCAATAGGAGTGGCGATACATTGGAGCTATATGGCTGCTCTGATCCTCACAGACATAGCTGGTCAATGCACCATAATCATATTTATTCAACTCAAATCCTTTGAGCTTTAAAACATCACCCAGATGTTAGATCTGAAGAACATCCAAAATTTTACATTTCATAAATAAATTAGGTATATTAAATAATGTATAATGTATGACTATGAAGGAAACATGCTGTAGTCAAGTGGAAAACCAAGTTTGCATGAACTTTTTGGTGGGCTGACTCTTTAATGATAATATAGAAAGAAAGATATAGATAGCGAGTAGACAAGAATGAGAGGAAAGAAGAGGAAATTACCACAACTGCGAGGAGTATCGGGGCACGGATTATCCACCAATAATTCATGTTTATATTTTGCTCCCAGCACCTGGAAATGAAACGCATGAAAGAACACATCACCAAGGGAATACCAGAACGATTTCCTGCACCTTTCATTGATCACTCTGTGTACATGAGGACAAAACTGACGTTTTTACGTTTTTTTTTCTTTTCTTTTTTCTTTTTCCTTTTTTCATACCATGTTTTGCTGCACTTGCTTAAACAAAGGGCTTTTCTCTTTGTCAGCATTTACAAGGTGTGGCTTTAAAATCTTTTACTGCTCAGCGAGATGCTAAATTGTGAAGGAAATTGTGAGGTTGCATGTATTCATGAAATACAGAGATGGGAATGTGGCTTCATAAAATCTATTGAAGTTAAATAGTTATATTATCATCACAAGCTTAAGATAAATTCTGCTTTAAATTAGAGACTATCATCACTGGATTAACAAATGAAATACTTTTAAAACAAGACCAAAGGAGAAGAACTTACTCTTGATTTTCATATAAATATTTAGCAATCACCCATGGTAAAAGGAATATTAATGGCGTACCTGTGGAATAAAGATATACAAATGCTTATTTTCTATTTACTTGAACCTTTCATTTTTGTTTGCTCTTTCCTTGCTTTATACAAAAAGCACACATCATTTTTCATATTCTGCACACTCAAACAGTCCAGCTCACCCCAGCCAATACACAAATAGATCTTAAAGTAGTTCCTCTCTGTAAAGACGGTGATGACCAGGAGGTTGTGGAGGTAGATGCCCTCAACCAGAAGCCAGTAGCTGTTGGCCATGATGCTGTACTGCATCATCACCACGGCGATGCGACAGCTAATGGAGGTCTGCAAGAGAATAGTAAGATGCATGTCATCCAACTAACAAGCCGAAATGTAAAACACTGTTGAGCTGATTTGGATGGTGAGATCTGCATAGGCCCGGACGGGATCACATTCTGCTGACACGAGTCAGGTTTTGTGCTTACAGCCATCAAAATGCAACTTTTAGCCTTTAGTTGTGGCCAGCTGTGCCCCGCCAAACTGCTCTGTTTGTGTTATTTCTATCATTTTACACTTACTAGTTTCTATGTCGCTGTCATTAGTATTGTTAAATTTCAATCGTTCAATTTCTTTAATTCCCAATTAAAGGAAAGTCTGCTCTAATGACATATCACTGAACAATATCTAAACATTACTTGGGGTTGATTTTACACTACTTTTACAGCTATCATTACTGCATCGGATGATATGGACAACAATATATCCTTTAATGCAAATTAAAGCACACACACTGAAATGAAATTATTTTGTAACTGAAAGAAAAATTTCCCTTGAAAATTAAATACAATCCTAACAATGAACAAGCTTTCTAGCTTTTTTAAATATTTTCGATTGGTACAGATTTTTTTAACACGGATACAAATATGCTTTTGAAAGGATCATTAGATCGATTAGACATATTCTAAATGGTTTTATCTAGAATAATTTAAGTTATTACTAACTTGCTGGCATGATCACAGCCAAACAGTGCCCCACATCATGTGCTGTCTGGCTAAAGATCAATACTGACCGCATTGCTGAACAACAGTTCCACTGGCGGCATAGAGGCGCTAGGGAAGCCCTGGTCCTGGTCTCTGCTGAGGTCCTGCGACGTGTGGTTGGCTTCCAACAGAGCATCTTTGATAAGGATTGACAAAGCTCGGAGGATGAAGGAGGCAAATAGATTCATGTGGATGTTATTCCTCATGCAGTGCAGTTTCCTAAAAGTTGAAAATGAACACAGGTCTAAAAGCCCATCTGAATTCTATTTTATTAATAATCAAGAAATAATTAAGTCAGCTGGATTTCTTTTCTCCTATGTAATTAATTCCACTTGAACAAATAAAAAATACTACCTGAAAAATATAAGAATCCCAAGAGCCAAAACCAACGCCACAAAGGACAGGGAATAGCCCACAGTGTACATGATGCGTATATGGCCATAGTACTGCTGCAAAGTACATTTCAACACAAGCATTTTAAAATTTTGCTCCTTTCATTTGAATGCCATCAAGCAAAAAGAGAGTATTTTTATGTTTTTTTTAAAAAAAGATTCACATCACGAGGCATTTCTCACCGGACTTGGATCATGAGAATCACACTCGCTAGTATTCTTGACAGTGACCCACTGACCATTGGCATCACATTCCTGATACACCATGCCATGCTGAACTGCACACAAACGCACAAAGAAACCTGTTTACACATTGGCTAAAGAACATGACTGAAGAATATGTATTTGCAAACACTTCTTACCTTTATGATGCCATGGCAAATACCATGGGCATGAAACACTGACGGTGGTGTTGGGGAGTCCATCTGGCCAACAGGCATAATTGTCAAATGTCCTATTGCACACAAGACCTGAAGTTAAAAAAGAATAAAGAAAAACGTAAAACATGGGCTGATATCACCCGAGTAGTTAAAGTCTCACAACACAAGAAGATTACTTTGAAGTCATGTCTGCTAAAAGCCATCATGGTGTCCTGTCATGTCTTTCATCTTGAAATCAAAGCTTTCCATCAATTGCCTTGTTCATTGTGGTTTTCATCAGAGAAGGCTTATTGTTGGTGTATGGCCAACTGGATGATAAAGTTCACAAAGTGATGTGTCCTATGTCCTCTGTGGCTACTAGCATGTTACCACTCTAATGGATGTGCACTAAGGGTTTGCAAGCGCTGCAGAGCTGGAGAGAGGAGAGGGGCAATTCTGCACATGGTGTGGGAAGTGGCTGCTCTGAAAGCAGGAGGGACACTGCTCTCTGAAACGTTTCTGAAGGCAGATGACATGCCAACAGTCTATAATGCAACTGAAGGGCAACATTCAACATGGAGTTTAACACTTTACCGATGAAGCAAAAGGGAGCTACATTTCGCTTAGCACATGGCCAGGAAATCAGCATAGTGCATTCAATTTATTTCAGGAACAGCTGCACCAATGGCCAAAGCGGAAAGAGGAAACATATGTTGTTTCATAGTCTGGTGGTCAAACTATTACCTGGTCTGCTGCCACTGTCTCACAAAATGATGGTAAAAAAAGGCTCAGATGTCTCAGAAAATCTACCTCAACCTTGACTTTGTTTTCGGGCTTTTATAAATTATCTAGGGATTATATCATGACATTATTTGTATATTTAAGAGCCCAATCAAAAACCTAACAGTGGTTTTAATTTATTTTCTCCATTAAATGTTTCTTGCATTACAACTTTTGAGGGAGACGCGTCAAAGAAATAAAACTTCAGTGAATTATCGTCTGCCTTTTTGTTTCTTTCAGCTGTCCACATCTTCACAGCAGTTTTCTGTTACAGTCTTCACACAACAGTACATTCCGGAGATGAGAATCATGTCAGAATTATGTGCCATCACAATGGAGAGCTACAACGTTGTCTTCTCTTGCATTATTTACAAGAAGTCTTACCAAAGGTAGTGCTGATGACACCACAGCTTATATCAAAAAGGGAGATATCCTCATGGCAACTGGAAATGCTGAGCGTTATGAAAGATTTTCAATAATCTTTCCTAAACTTAACCAAGATTTTCTATTTGATTCTAAACCAGTAGTTTGACGCTTAAATTTGACCGTTTAATTAACATGCTTAACCAAATGCACTGACTCACACTAAAAGTAAAAACAGTTAGATAGTTTTAAATTAACTGCTGATATTCAGCCTTTCATAGCAAATATATCTACCAGTTTCCATAAATGCCAGTTGGAGCCAGAGTCAACAAATACCTGCAATTCCTTAAGATGCATATGATCCTGGACTAATTACCAATTCAACTCTTTTTCATTTTATTCAACAGCCAAATGTTTTTATTTTGGTTCATGATTTTGGTTATGTTTTTTTTACCAAAGCAATGTGATTGCCAGTTGAAACCAAGGCTCTAACAAAGAAACCAGTACTTTTTCTTTCAACCTGATAAATAACAACGCCTGTAATCACACTTGCTGATCAGGACTGAGGAGTTGGAGTTAGGGAGATTAACTGGACCATCTATAGTGTTGTGACTTCTGAGTTTTAAAATCAAGAGACAGGGCTGTGTTGAGTATGCTTAATTCATTAGAGAGCAATAAAAAATTTAGCTTTGACATGATTGTGAATTTGAAGCTGCAAGGAGTGAACATAAGCTCAGGGTTCTTCGCATTTTCCTCCTTTTTAATGTTTTATATTGCTGGTTGTGTTGTCATAAATGGCTACCGTCGCAATCACCCCTTTTTAAAACTTGCAGCCATGATTAGCCAATGAAAAAATTACAGTCAGCTTGTTTTATGGATTCTACTGTATACAGGGTGTGGGAATCTCGCTCCTGGCCAACAGTTCATGAACACCAGTTGTTACTGGTTTGTGTTACCGCATAAATAAATGTGTCAGAATTAACTGGACCAAAGCACTAACGTTTATTTGAGGAGACACTTACAAATATGTAATAAAATAATGCAGCCTTCATTTTCTGTTTGTAGAAAAGCAAGCCAGCTATAAGCTGGAACCAACCAACTGGTTCTAGCATCCGCTTTGAACCAGCAATGGAACATGTTTGACCGACAATGAGTAATGGAATTAGACATTTTCCCAAAGCGTTGACAAAGAACAAAAACAGAACGGAAAGATTGAATATCAGTAAAGATAGGGTTTTTTGTTTTTATTTCTATGATGTTTAAAGCCTATCTCTGCTGCTTTGAGCATGACAGAGAGAGAGAAAATATTTTCAATTCAATGCCACAAATAACGGCAAAGAAATTTAAAAAGTAATGCAGAAGTAATGCATTTCTCACCAGTGCTGGGTGGGTCTCGACTGTTATTACGTTCACACTCTTCCATGTACAATTTCCAACTCTCCTTCAGTTTATCCAGGGTAGCCGCAGGAGACACCTGAGTGGATGGTTATGCATATTGGAATAAATTAGATAAAAATCTTGCGTTAAGTTGAAGTTATATCATACATTTTGTCATCAAAATTGATAGAATGTGACTTCCGCTCAATGCACATGGTAAACTGCCATTTATTTGCTTCTGTTCACTTTTTATATAGAACACAGAAGATACAAGCGATCAACATCACAACAATATGATCCAACAAGATGAAGCTGCATCCCATTTTAATATTTGTCAGTATCCGGGGGATTACATGTGTTAATCTTCTGTACAAATACTCTGACTTGTTCCAGAATCTGGCAGAGATGAAAAACAGACCCTTCATGGAAGGGGATTGAATCACGTTAACAGAGTTCATGCTTATAAGTTTTTAAAACTGTAAGGAGAATGTACATTTGATGTATTTCTACAAGACATCTGTGCAGATTTGTGTCTGTAAGCTCATGGAACCCACCTGGATGCTGCAGGAGACAATGAGCACTGCCAGAAAGAGGAACAGCCCTGACATCCCTTATTCCTGCTGTTGGTGCTGGGAGGGGGATACTGCAGGATGGGGGAAGGTTTTCACCTCATAAGGGGGCTTATCTACACTCGCCACACAGTCTGGATGACACAGAGACATACAATCCATCAAAGCTCATTGAAAACACATTAACTTGGTTTGGCTTGGCCATACATAACAAGATGACCAAAACAGGAAAAGGCTGGGTCATATCTATCACAGCACAATTATCCCATATTTAGAAAGCAGAGGGATGAAGAAATGAAATTGAAAAGAAGAGGAAAAGGTTTGGGTTCGTTTAGCTTCTACCCAAAAAAGGGTAGTAATTTAGGGAGAAAAGGACATCCACTGGGAGCCTGACCGGTCCCACTTTTGTCTTCATTTTCTCACGGCAAAGTCACCTGAAAGATTTAGCCGGACCACCCAGAACCAGGCTGTCATGAAAATCAAGCACAGGGCCCAAGTCTCCAGGAAATACTGTTTCTTCCATCAGTGAGATAGTTGAAGCTAAACTTACTCACTGACACACAGCTGGCTGCACTTTCTTGTTATGAACAATCAATGTTTGCTTCAGCATGTGTCAGTGTGTGCCAGAGGTCGCTTACCTTCATATTGATTTCCGTACACTCCTGACAGATTTGCCTGAAGCCGGAGAACGGAACGAAATCTGAAACGTTTCTGCAAAAAACACCTTTACCATAGAAACATTTTTGGCTAAAACGTTTCAAATTCCATTCTATTCTAGTCTTGATGTGGGTTAGCGAACGGGGTCATGGTGACGTATTTTGGGTACTAGGGGTAGTTATTCGAGATTCAAGAGTTGAGTGAGCAATGTGCCATGACAGATGAACATTATTCGATGTACGTGCTCCACAAAACCTACAGTAAAAAACTTCAATTCAAGGTGAAAAAGCGACCTGTGGACACCACACACAACTAAATATTATCCCTTTACATTACAAAACTCAACTGGTAGTCAGTCTTGATTTTATCTAAATGAAAGAGCCATTCTTTCTTAATGGCCTGTTCAGTGTAATGACCACTGGATGCACTTAGCACAAGCAGCACTGCCCAATCGCAGTGGGTGCCTAAGGGGTTGGAGCTACTGTTGTCTGATGTCAGGTCAGGCCTGTTCCAGCATGACCCGATAGCAGAACTTACTTTTCCATCAGACATGTGCTGTTCATAACCCTTTAAAGTCTGATCCCAGAAAAACAGAGATTTTTTTTTGTTTTGTTTAAAGTCTTTGTTTAACCCTTTAACAAAATATGAAAAAACATTTTTTTTAAATATTCATCAATTGTTTCCATGCGATAACTCAAAATTATTGTTGTGCAGTCTTCTGCCCGCTGTCCTCATGTCATCAGGTATATCTGATTGAGTACAACAGGGTTTTGAGCAAATGTTTTAACATTACATGATTCAAAAGGTCTTGGATGCAAAACATTTCAGAAACATGGCATGGCATTATTGACCGTTCATAAAGGCCTAAAGCAAACGTTTGTTGGCTTTCATTCAAAGCTCCCAGCAAATATTCCAGATCGTTAAAAAGTTGTTAAAAAGAGTGTATGCCAAAAGCTTATCTTTTTTAACTGACATTAATGGCATGCCGAAAACAGCAGTCACTCAATATCAATCACAGTCTAGACAGTGAAGCTCTGCTATAATAAAGATCAGTTCTGTAACATGATCAGATAAAGAATCCATTTGTGAAGGCACAACATCTTTTGTGTGAGGGCTGAAAACACGCACACAGGCAGGAACACACTCCTCTCAAATGCACACATGTTACACCATTTCGGATAGTTTTGCAGGGGTTTCCTTCTTTCATGCTCCAGTTTTTTCAAACACGAGCCAACCTTGCACCACGTCCTGCAACTGAGCACCAAGGAGAAACAATGATTAACTAAACCGATCCCTGCAGGAGCGATTACGAAAGGAAGGGAAACAGAGAGATGATTTGCTAAAGTGTGAGAGTCAGACAGAGAAAAAGGTCTTTCCCAACCTGGCCTCTGACCGCATGGCTGTTTTCCAACAATAAATATACCAGCAGCCTTTACAAAGTTGTGAAGTTCTCAGGCGAAGTGAACTTATGGGACTATGGGTAAAGATTCAAGCAAGTTACGGGAAACTCATTGTAACCTCTTAGAATAAACTTTACACACACTTTCTTTTTCTTCAAAACAATTTATATCAGTCTGACTCCACTGATATGGAACTTTTCTATATTAATTATTATCATTAATCACAATACCCTACAGCTGAAAACCCTCTTTATAATGAATGTAATGCTCAAACATGTAAGATATAAGTACAAGAACATTTGTCAAGATTCTCCCTAAAGACATGCTTAATATGTGCATATCTGTCATCTTCATGATATCGTCTTGGAATCCCTCTCCGCAGAACAAGTCAAGCACACTGACTAGAGCTGAGGTGGGACTAATTGACTATGAGTTGATTGTAATTGGGCTTGAAGCTGCTGTGATAGCCTAGCAGAGCTACAACTCTGAACTCCCATTTAGCGAGTGCAGTCAATAGTGGCAGCAGATCATTCAAGGTCCACTGGAAAAGTGTTGTTTTGCCCGACTAACTCTATACCAGGAAATAAGCCGAAGCTTTTCTTGCTATTGTTACACGTGATTGATTTGCACAGTCAGAACCATCGTTGACCTCTTGTTTGTTCAGGCCCTTTTCCTTAGGTTACTTCATCCCCTAACAAGTTACCGATTCAGACCTGCCTTGCTCCCAAAAAGAAAAAAGATATAAACACATTGGTTTGAATTATGCCATCTGTTTGTATATGTGAAAAAAAAACTCTTATAACCAGAAGCGAATGACGCAAATGTCCTGACCGTCCCAAACAACAGAAAAACTGTCCCGTGTTCAAGTGCGTTTTGGATGGCCTATTACAATGGCCACTAACAATTACTATTGTTTGTTGGAGAGTACTTACCTTTCATTTGATTACATTGCGTAGCAAATAATATTACAAAAGAGGAGTATGCATGCATGAATGAGAGGCAGAGGAGACAGGCAAGGACCAAAAACAACCTCTCTGCAAACACAACAGCCATATAACTCAGAAAATGCCCCTGAGCAGCACTCTATCATTTAGCTTCCCAAGTGAAAGTGGTTAATGGGACTTAAGGAAAAACCTTCCTGTTTCATCCATCATATGCAACTCTCTCTCTCCTATTAGTGAGTTTTGTGAGAGTCCATAGTATATTTGAAAATAATTCTCAGTAGACATTAATCAAACGGATAAGCCTTGAGCCAAAATGCAGAGATTCTTGTTGAGCTGTATGCCATACATACTTCCTGGTTCCCATGCTTTGCCTTAATTAGCCATAGCAAAAAATACATGCCAATACCTCAAGGTTGCAGATGCTAAAACGAGCATGACGGAGCCGGGTAAGGGCTCGCATATCAGATAAGAACGTGAAGCAGAGTTCAGGGTAGATGAAGCATCGTGCTCTAACATGCTTTACTGGTTGGTAGCAGAAATAACAATGGGACATCATCACACTCTTCTTGGATAAAATGCTCTTTGGTTCATGGGATACTAATCCCCAAATGGCTTTGAATGATTAGTAGGTTTGACACATCATAAACTATAAATAATAATGCTAGATCATGAATATATAACACACATATATTAAACATAAATAGAGACTTTTTTTTACAATCCAACTTTGACAGTTTCTTAGAGACTACATTATTAATGTTTTTAGTGTAAACATGCTACTTTTATGATGTGGCAAAGAGAATTTCCTCAGTCTTAATAGAATGTATATTTGTCCTTATATGTGACTTCCATATGTGTAATTTGTGCTTCATAAAATGTGACCTTACAGCCAAAACATTTTACACTATTTTACAAAATATTTTGACACTGTTACTTTTCTTTATCGTTTTATGTCTTGTTAAAAACAATGTCTCTAGAGATTCAAATATGAAAATCAATTCATTACATAAGTTTTTTTTGCATCAGTATTAAATATGCCCAAACTGTTAGGAACAAATTTGTATTCAAACAACTTTTCAATTTTCCATTTCTTATTGTCTCTGAAAAAAAACGAGGGTCTCCCACTGTTCCAGGCAAAGAAGCCCATGATGTAAGTAAGCAGAGAGAAAGTTGAATAAAAAATCATGAAGATAAAGATAAACCCAGAGGGACCATTTATTAAGTGTAGGCACAAAATGAAGACAATGTAATGCAATATGACAGCAAAAACAGACAGAATTATCCCACTAAAACATCAGATTACAATGAAACATGACAAAAAAAGACTACATTGATTAAACAGTAATTTAAATTCCCTTCAGCTCAAATCAATGCAACAGTATTTTTTTCCCACTTTATCCAGAACAGAAAGATTAAAAATCAAATCAAATTATTAAAAAATTAGACACCAGAAACAAACAAACATAAACCAACACAAAATGATTGTAAAGACACAAACAGGTTACCAAGTGACACCATAAAAACAAAGATGACCACAACAGAGACAAGGACGCTAAATTAAACCGAACAAAGTTGGGTGGAAAATGAACACACGTGTCACACAAACTCAGCAGAGATTTAAATGTTCTTTTATGAAAAAAAAAACTTTACCGCCTTACCGTGAAACATGATAAACACGTTGAAATTCAGCCTAAATGAATGCATGGACTATATAAAATGGTGAAAATAAAAATAAAAAGACAGTTTGTTCGTCTTTGCTATTTAGTTAAAAAAAAGCCACAACCCCAGGATGATCATTTCCTAATTTGGTCTGTCTGTCAGTCTGTTACGGGGTCTGCTGGATTTGCTTGAGGATATGACATGCAGAGCTCTTCCTCTTACTGCTGGTGATTCTCTGCTGAATGATGTTTGGAAAATGTGTCAAGGTTCAGCTCATCCTACATGTCTTGCAGCGACTTCCAGAGACACAAGCTCTGCATCTTACCTCGTCTTTGCCTCACTGAGTGTGATCATTTTTGTAAAACAGAATGCTAAATGTGTCTGTCTTTAGCTCTATGTTTCTCTTATAAAAACATTTTTGAAGAATTGTTTTGACAAAGTTGAAATAGAACATTTTAGGGATTATCAGTTACGTACATTACATCTCACTATCCTATACGACATCCTTTAATAGGCACTCAGCTAATCTGGTCTGCAATAAATTATTTATAACACAACAGGACTCTACTGTGCTGCCTGGCATAAGAATACAGCACATTGAGATATGTTGTGTTTCCCTGAAATTCAATGGGAAAACAGTTGTTCCCATTCAGCAGCTGTAGTGTGGTTAACCTCTGAACTGCTCAAACTGTTTGTCACTGACCTTGTCACAGTGTGGGTTTGCTGTGCAGAGCGTCATCTATCTCTGACATGAGGATACAAGTACAAAGCGTGTAACCCACTGGATACACCGCGCTTCTTTTGTGTGCTGATTATCCACCCATTTTGCCAAACGTTTCCTATTCAGAGGCTGCGTACGATGAATGTAGGTGGAAAACAAAAAGGAAAACTGTTGTGTAACTGGAGCCATGTACCTGTATTGTGTGTGAGTAAGTACGCATCTTTTCTGCGTTCTACATCGGCTTATGTGTGGGAAGCTTTCGGCGGTGGATGGAAACTGCTTTGTGTTCTCTTTCATCAGGTGTGTTGGACCTACAAACCCGCCTTGCTGTGAGGCAACAACAACTCTACAGGGGCTCTTCGATCATCATCTTCCACGTTCACCACCCTGCTTTGCTTCATCTGTATTTGCTGCTCAACTTGATTTTTATCTCAACCAGTGTCTGTTTAACCGCTAAACTGAGTTTGATTATTTTTAGCTTACAATCAATCCACTGTGATAATTATGTTGTAAATCCCTGTGACGACCAATAATTCCCTAAATCAGCCAGACAATCTCTCCTGTCGGGAAACATAAATGCTGCCCCCTAAATTCACTGCAGACCGAAACTAAATACCTGAATTGTGTCTTACGCTGATGGGAAAACCTCTGCTGGTCCAAACATCAAAGGGAAATATACTCATTTCTCAGTTTAGCAACAACTTGTGAAAATCACAAGTTTGCAAATGTGCTGAAAATGTTCCTTAACAGTTTTCTTTTTAACAAGGTCTCTTCAAATGCACAAATTTGCAGAATGATAAACTTACAGTGAAAACTGGATTAATTCTTGTTTATGTCATAATCGTATTTACTTATTTATTGTATTCCATATCCAGCATCTTATGTCACTTGACATATAGCTACAATAAAAGACTCTTCTGACCCTGCACAATTAAACTAGTTTCCTGCTATAGGGACTTTGTTTTTCATCACAGATTTTTATTAGGGGATCTATGCTGATCACCAGCCACTTTGTACAACAAAATGACAACAGAAACATCAGTTTTGATCTGTGAATAGGCCAAGACTTCCACTACTGATAAACCCTCTCAAGTACCTCTACTCTTATTTACATTCTGAGGTACTTGTACTCAAGGGTTTCACTGCGGTGTATCTTTATGTTTTACAACAACATGGTGATAATATGACATTTAAACTGTTATGTTGGCGTCATAGTCATAAATACCATTGAATACGGGTTTTCAACTCAGGCTGAATGTATCACACTTATGTCAGAAGGCAGCCAAAGTTGTAGGATGGGATGCTAACACACGAGGAAAGGCATATTCATTTTTCTTTGTTCGTACCTAATTGCAGGACATTATGCATAAGCTGAGCCAGCTCAGCCCCCAACACATCCAGAGGGCTCTGACAGAAAACTTTCACCAAACAACATCACAAAAAGCATGTCTGAGTGTTTCAGAGTTCTCTCTTGAGAATAAATTGGAGTTGCCACAGTTATAAATAATTCTGTGGCTTTTGTGCCGAGTTGATTTAGAATTTGTTTAAACAGGAGAGCAATGAGCAGTGCAGTGCAAGCTGTCAACACTGTGAAGTTATCTTGACCAACCAAACACGCTTTTTTGGCTGTCTGAGAATGCATAACGATTTTTTTAGTGCGTCATTTGCTCAAACGTTGTCTTTGCCCATATTAATCTGTAAAAATATTCAGTCTGCTGCGTTAAAAGCATTTCATTTGAATGTGTAATTAAATGCAAAAAGCAGAGACATTCATGGACAAGGTTTTGACTCTACAATAAATGTTGGGAGAACATCTCTTTCTCATATATGTGAGGCTCTTTCCTCCAGAGGTGCTGAGCACTACAGCGTCACTCAGTTGGGTGGCATGAGCAGCAGTGACAGAAACTGTGATGTGAAATGTTTGCTGTCTAATTAAACCAAAAGAAAATGCTGCAAAGCAACATGTAGACTGCATTTTTTGTTTTTAAAAAAGGGAGCAATGATCATTTTCAAATACACACTCCTAAATTAGACGAGGCATTTTTAGCGGACACCAGGACAATTCATAGCAGGTCTGAAAATTTCAAAGATTCATGATCATGTAAAATAAATATTCAGACCCAGAACGGTTATCATTCTTGTGCTGATAAGACTGCTCACTGTAGATAGTCTGAGTGCCAACTGGGTCCTAATGGGACCGTGAGAAATACTACATACAAAGAAAAAAAAAAGGAAATGAGGCCCCAGAACAAAACAAACCCAGATGAGACAGATAAACATAAAGAAAACACACGAAAGGTGTAAGATGCTTTTTTTCCTTTAACTTCCTTTTTTGAAAAATTCCCAAGATTACTTCTAATTACACACATAAAACCATGTGAACATCACTACAGCCCTTTGGTGACACCTTTCAATTGTTTAATGTTTCTGGAACAACTCTAAAGAGACTCATCAAGGTAAAAGCAGGTCTCCTCCGCTTTGTACCCACAAAGTTCTGTTGTACGTTGAGCTCTTATGGATGCTGGCAGGCAGTGTTTATGTCCACTAATCCCCTGAGCTCTGCTATGCTGCTCTGTCACTCTGCCATCAGCCTGGATTTTATCACACACTTTAGTCCAAGAAGGTATGTCTTATAAGGTGGTAGAGCGACACAGCATTTTGAACCCCATACATAGCGACACTGAGTCTCTTAAACCTTATTTAGCAAGACAGTTCAGCTCAAAAGAGGGAAAAAATCCATCATTTATCCAGGAGAAGCCGCTGGAGAAAAGGCTGCTCTGTGTACTTAGCGGCTGCGAAGCTAAAACACAATTGTGTTGTTTCTAGAGTGGCAATGTGCTGCCGTCAGTATCCTTACCCAGGGTATGTGAGCCCCAAACAATGTAAGAGGAGGGAAAAAACGTAAAGAATATGGTAAACACAGACTGCGAAGATGTGTTTCTTTTTCTTTTCAATTTTTACCTTAACCATCTTGTGGTTTTTGCATCCGTAAACATATTGGACAACTTCTCATGTGGAGAAGAGAGGAAAATTGGACCTCAGGGACATTACAGAATCCACAGAGAAATTTCATTCAGTTTATAACAAAGTATGTTCATTTAATTGCCATAATAGGGAAGTATTGTTTATGCTAAAATACCTCAGAGAGCCTGTCCAACAAGTATGTTTTGCCACTGGTCTGACTGTTTGTGGAAAAAGTCTTTGAACTCTGCAATATGGATCTAACAATTACATCCAATAGCGACCAGGTTACAAAGAGATTAGACAGAATCTATACTAAACTTTGGCCTAACTGGTAGTGTAAAGGGAGATGAGGGCATTTGTGAATCTGGTTTCATGGTGGCATTTGTGGATGGTCATAAAACTGTCACAATTACAGCTTGTTGCTCTCAGAAACAGCTGTGAATAATTCCTTTGTTCAAGATTTTTACGGCTGCTTATTCTGAAGCCTCCAGGCTACTGCAATGATTCTGCCAGAGATATTAATGCGCTGTATATGTGCGCACATGTGTTTCACAGCTCCCTGAGAGTTTTCTCCAACCTGACAGTGATGTTATCCCAGGTTGCAAAAAAATTAATCTTTGCAAGAACCGAAAATTAGATTATCGTTGTCCTAAACAAGAGCAGAATTGTGGCTCTGGAGATGAACTAATTATAACCAGAAGAATAAAATACATGGAGGTCCAAGTTTGTGAGTTTCAATACGACATTTGTTGCACAAGTAAATTTTGATGGTTTGGCTCTATTTTTGCTCTCCTCCCTCAGCTCCTTCTAACTTCATGGCTCATCTTTTGTTCTTTTGTTCATGCTTAATCTAAATTAACTAAATTATGACTAACATGTGGCAGGAAAAGCCAAACAACACACATTGCACTGTATAAAGAACAGACATTGCCGATATATTATTACGCCCACATAAACACACTCTTGCACCCAAATGACACACGTAGACCCCGTCATTATGTAAACTTCGTTTCAATAGTTTAGTTTTTCATTTGTAGCATGGTTGTTGCTTTGTTGTACAGTCCATCGAATTCCTTTTTGAAAACAAGTTTAGTCGTCTGTATTCTACGTGTTGGCATGTAAGGAAACCATGGAATTACTTTTCTTCCCCCTTCAGCTGACAAATCGCCTCGACAGTCCTGCAATATAATTTATCCCCTCGTGAAGTGCTGAGTTCACTTATAACAACAGACCCCACTTATGAATGAATTAACTTCTCAGTGAGACATCATCTGCAAACACAAAACCATGCACAGAGCTGGATACTAATGAAAAAATAGAGATACTTTATAAAAGTTGGTCTTTATATTCCTAAAAAGTAGCCACAAATGTTTTCTTTAATCAATTCTGCGACCTTCTAACTAAAGAAAGGCACTGGCAGAGTGTATCAGGCAGTTAATCTGCAGTTTTTTCAGATACCTGTCTAAAACCTTTGGACATGTCTACTGAGATGTCCTGTCTCTGTGTTATCGTTATCATTAATAGTCCTATACATGGGTAAAGTCATTAACCAGTCATCGTATATGGGCTTAAACTAATTACCAAGAACTTCAATTATCAAATAGCTCACCAATTATTCTCTCACTAACTAACTTAATTAACCTCTGTTTTCCATCAACAAACAGAGGAAAAAGGTTCTCTGAGGGAAAGAATTAAACGTAGCAGCACAGGAAGCAAATTTCACTGACTAAAAAATCCATGTATCAACTGTTTGCCTTTCCTGACCTTTCTCTCAAATTTGCCAAAAAAGAAAAAAAATCTTTCAATTGCTGACAGACGTGGCTACAATCCAGAGAAACAGTCAGCGGCAGAGACCTCACCACAGTTACGTACTCGGAAAAAATGTTACAGCCTTTTGTGAGGATGATGCATCAGGCCGGAAACCTGGGTTTTGTCAGTTTGTATTGAAACAAAACAAACAAAAAAAATAAAAATGGGCCACAGCTTCAAAACACCTTTTCAAGTACACCTTTGGAGAGCTTAAAAAGGGCTTTGGAGCAGCAAAATGTCACTGTTATGTGAATATTTGATGCGTTTAGTCTGTGACAACTCGAGTTAGAGTAGAAAGGTGTGCAAATAGAGTGGCGACTCTTTAAAGAGGATGAGGCAAGCGGAGGTGTGAATCATGGTGCAGAGAGTTTTGCTCCTGCCAAACTCTCCAGCTGGTAGACAGCACATAGATTAGATGGTTTAACTGAAATGAATGTGTTTCTGTCTTCATGTAGTCCTCCTGGGAAAGTTCAGAATAGAAAATAAATAAAAGACAGGCAAACCCAGTGTCACTACCCAGAAGAGCTGAGAATGGTAAAATAAGTTAAAGTGCTCTCTTTCTCGTTCACTTCCACCTGTATATGGCATCTTTGTAAGCAGTGGACATGTAAAATATCAGGTCAGATGCACTCAGACGGATTTATCGCTTGTCCCCAGTAAATGTTACCATCACACTCCAAACTTTTGTTGTTTTTTTTAAATGTATGTAAGTATGTCACAACTTTTTTGTAGAACTTTTAGAGCTTCAATATTGCAGTGAATTTGTATTTTTCATAGGAATTATTTTATAGACGGGGCAACAAATATTGTTTGAAGGTTTGACAAATAATCCACTTAATGCTTTAACAGCACAGAGAAACATAAAAACCTATTGAGATAATCATGTAATTGGCATCATAGCTCCGTCTCACACAGTAGCCCATCTTTACTGTTCTGATGACAACGGGGTTCATGTGTTTTTTCCCCCCCTTTTGAAACTATGAGACAATAGTTTATTGTCTGTCAGATGGTTGAATAAATTACTTAAACCAACATTACAACTTGTGTGTGCCTCCCGTGTTTTTTCTGAAGCCCGCGGTGGGTTCTGTGGATGTGTGTGTGCGTGCCGTGTGTTTAGCGATCAGTGTGTCCCGCTGTGTGCACAGCATGTGGAGGCCTATGTCCAGCCCCCCGGGTCACAAACACACTGACATCAGCAGTGTCTTCACTGACGCAGGAGTGCATGTTGTTTTTTCAACTGCTGCTAACAATCCCCAACACTGAGAACGGAGGAGAAAGGCTTCATTCATTTAAAGGCAGCTCAGACAAAAAAAAAAGATTGCTAGAAGACATTACATTGACACTTGGCCTCTAATTCAAATCCCTTAATTTGCATCCAGTCCTCATTCCAAATCATTTAGTTATAACAGCAAAACTAAAAACTGGCTGAGACCTTACAACAAATGTTCTTTTTTTTTATGGTCACTAATTAGATATGTTTTGTTGTTAGTTTCCAGGAGCTGTCCATTTATGGTTTCTCACTTTACAACATTTTTATCATCTAAATACTTTTATTGCTATTACTGAAACTACTGAAATCTCTTTAAAACATGTTTAAAGATCAGCAGTCTGCTTTTGTTTATGACACCATACTCATATTTAAGGTGACAACATTTATTGACCATTTTTTTTCTGTCCGATTAAAGCTCTTTCATCCTGAAGAAAAAAATATAGATTTCCCCTCAAAATAGAATTACAGAACTCCTTTGGGTTCTGTGTGCTGTAGTGGCTCATCATGCTTGAAATGCATTCAGTTTGGGGGAAGTGCATCTTTTTCTCCTTTCACATATGTTAGTGCCTCCATTTTTCACAGCTCATGTCATCCCGTGAAATCAGCCTTGAGGAGGGGAGAGCCTCATGTGGTTTGCTTATTTTCTGAAGAACCTTGGCACATATTGTGGTTTAGCGAAATCGGCTAAACAAGAATTAAAACAACCCGGTCGGATACAAAAGATAAAATGCAACACCTGACGGTCATGATCCATTCCATCAGTCCTGCTTTTAAGGAAGGGTTTATAGAGCTTCCTTGACATGAAAAACCACAAAAGCGGGTCACGTTTCATAACATTTCTGCAATCATCTCTTTTAATTCACACTGACAAATCCATGCACAAAACGGAACAAGAGCAAAAAAACATTTTTGAGCAACAAAATCTTTCACCTTTACATGGTCAGTGAACTGGAATGGGCTGAAAACTTATTTGTGTCACAACAATATAATAAACACATTGTTGCAACACATTTCTAGCCGAGTAGTCACAGAGATAAAGTGACTGTAGCTTGTGCTCTGTATTGTGATAATAGGCTGTGTTGTGGGCCACAAGGCACCACACTTGACCCCTAACTCACACAGTCTGAGGGAATACGGATATTTTTAGCACCTAACAGATGAAGATCTGCACAACAGATAATGTAACAGAAACTACTCAATAGTTTTGCCCCTTCTAAAGCATTTGAAAGAAAACTGTAGTCTGTTTGCGTTCTTTGATCTTAGAAAGGCCTTTGCTGCACCTCAGCTAGTGTTGATCTTTAAATATATATACAGTATGTTTCTATAAGTTAGTCCCCACACTGCATGGGGATTTCTCCCTGTGTGGGGGGAGCCTCAGGCATGATATCTGTAGCAATGAGCAAGACACAAACAACCACCCAGCTTTCAAACTACAGCAAAAGGGGCTCTCAAGGTGACCAACAGTCTCCCTGAGGAGCCTTGTGCACATCAGTCAACCCCGGAGCGTGTAGGCTGGTCATTAGTGAGTAATCATATAAGCTACGCTGAGCTTTATCGTGTGATTCATCTTTGAGAAAGACAGCAGAAGTGATGTGTTTCCATCATCACAATCCACTGACTTTTCCCTGGCTAGTATGACTTATCTGAGTCCTCTGAAATCATTCAAATCATGACCTGTGTGGAGTGAGGTTATATATCACAGTCCATCTGTAAGCTTCGACTTAATCTGATGGGCATGTTGATTTTCTGTGGGACTTCATTTACCAGAGACCCCAAGACGTTAGGTTAAGTATTAGCACATGTGATAGAGCACTAAAATGGGACTGGTGTACATCTGTTGCACTCAAACAGAAAGGATATTTGGCTCTCCACTCTCATTTCCCTATATTCCTGTGGATTTAGTCAAATTAAGATGTTGACAGTTTGACGTATATGACTTCAAAACACAAAATCGTTTTGATCATCAACACTGTGTCCTCTGGCCTAAAAAAGAGGCAGACCATGTAGCGTATTACCCGTGCTCAGTTCAAAAGCCAGCGTCACACGTTATTATTCATTTTTTCATAGATTTCCATGACTAAAATGGTGTTGATGTTTTTTTAAAAAGTGTTTATTGCTTCTACTCACATTTTACACAGCATCCCACCTCTAAAGTTAGGATTGTGTCACATCTTTTTTGAGTGTGTGATTTTTTTTAAGACAATAAATGAATAAAACATAAACACACTGATTGCTTTTGGCACTTGTGTGGTTTTGGCTTGATTTAAATTACAGAGTTCAGTGAATATGAGAAAATCTGTTGCTGAGAATTTTTACAGTATGGTCATTGTCCCTCTGTGACAGTGGACATTATGCAGGAGCAGCCAGTGACTGCAGATGTCGAAATAACAGTATATACGTCCAGTGGAAGTATGCGCTAACTAGCTAAATCTACTAAATTACATAATGTTTTTAGCTTGTGTGCCAAGACTCCAGTGGAATTATAAACAGCTCAGTGTTTGAAATATTGCAAAGGGAGGATGTCACAATGGTTGACACCATCAAATCTAAATTGTGCACGACACCGTTATATCCAAATGGACCACAGAATCAAAAATTAAAAATCAACTTTGAGTACCTTTCTTAAGTCAATAAAATTTTAAAAGAGAAGATCTTCAACATCACAAAAGCCCTAAAATGTGTCCTATCATAAATTAACGAGACTACTTGTTAAATGATAATATGTACAAAGAAGTGACATCTTCAGAGCACAGATTTTTTTTTAAATCAGCAAGTTTTCATTTAAAGCACTAAATCAATTAATATGTTGACCTGCTTTCACAACAGAGACTCCAAACCCAAACTTCTAAAGCTCACAAGAGACTTTAAAATACTAAAACATTCCCTTATGGGACCTTCATGAACTGACAAGAAGTGAAGCGAAGACAGGAAGGACATGATTTAAGTGTTTCGGAGTCTGGCTAATATCCAAAAAGGAATGTGGTAAATCTCCGTGCTGTGAAGCTGAAATGGCAAAGCTCCCTGGAGAACCAAGGAAACGTTGCTGGTAAAAAATATGATAATGGGTTTCTTATGTTTAGTGTTTGTAAGAGTGGAAAAAATGTATGACACGATGATTTCTATGGAAAAAAACATCAGGGAAATTACAATGTTAAAAACTTGTAAGAATCGGCAAAAGCCCTCGTCACATTTGGCCAGCACCGCTGAAACATTTGTCATTCTACTTGCAGGGGTGTGTTTGCCCTGTCAGATTGATTAATCTTTCTATTTTCCAGCAGCAGAATGGACAACATCAAAACATTGTCCCGATTTGTTCACCGGAGCAGGAAGGTAAGATGTTGGCAGTCACCCAGACCGAAGTAAGTGATGGAATGTGCTGCCCTGAGTATCTGATCCTGGTCTTGGTGTTGAACAGAAAACACAGAGGAAATGGCCACAGACACTACCCAGAGATCAGCGGAACATGGCTCAAATGGGCAGAGAGGGAAATGGTTTCCAGCCAACACATTAGGTGTGCACATATCTGCAGCGGAAAAAGAACACAGCCTTCTCCTGAGAGAGGAAAACAAAGATGTCACTGTCAACTTACTGTTGATTCTCTGATGCTTTTGTGTGAATCTGTGTTTTTTCTATCTGCAAATAAATGATCGATTTTTAAAAAGCTTGTTTCAAAGATGTTTCATTAAATAGAGTGACTGGCAAGCTGCTGTGCGCACTTGGGAAAATTGAATAAACTCTTATCGGTTTAACCCTGCACATGTTTTAAAGTTGTAAAGCAAAAGCACCCATCACACTGTGGCTTGAAGCAACGTGGGAGTCAATGTATATTCGATAAGCACAGGCGGTTTCCTGCAACTAACAGGAAGGAACTGGTTCTAATTTCCCCATTCAGTTCTGTACAAAAAAAATTACAAGTCAGCACGTGTAAACGTGCTCATGGAAGAAAGCGGCTGAACGTTCACAGATTGTGAACACGTGTATTTTGTGTGTGGTTGAAGTTGAAAAAGGGTCAGTCGGTGGCCAGTTAGGTCTTGAAAGTGCTCTTTTTGTTAATTTTTATTAAATCAGGACAAATTCGAGAGTAGCTCTATAATTTCAAAGCTGGGCCAAATTTGCCATGTTACGTATATTCTTTGGGTCAACAAAGAACCAGCAATGAGTTTGTGGCAAAAAGAAAAGAAATAAAAAAAAGACTTGCTTTTGGCCATGACGGGTTCCAGTTTTTATGCACTTGAAGCTAAACAGAGAAATGATCCAGCTGGAATAGTTGTTTTGCTGAGAAGATAGCCCCGGTGCAGAGCCACACTCACCGCACAGGCCGCCGATCTGCCCAGACTCGCTGTTTTCAGTGGAATCTGATGAGGTGAAAAACCCTCACCAGGATAATGCTCATCAAATTCATATCTCAAGATCCAGTTTTAGGATTACTCTTATCTGTGGACAGATTTTCTAAATCTGGCATCAGGCATGTCTTGGCAGCTGAAGATTTCCTCCTCGGTTGGCAGCAGAGCAGTGAGTTTGAAAACACTTACAGTTTCCCAAAGCTTAATAGGGCTTCTTGCTGCCTTTCTCGCTTCACTTTCCTCCTCTCCAACTTGACGTCCATCCTCATCTTAACTCCGATTCAGATTTAAATAAATTGAAAACTATTCAATGACACCCTCATATTAGTCCACGTGGAAATCCACCAATGTGTGTGATTGCTGTGTTTCCAGAAATTAGAGTCAGCTTGTAAACGAACTGCGTGGATGAAAACAACATTATGAGTATGTCCATAATTAGGTTATCTGGTGACTACCCCGGAGATAATACAGTTAGAAAAACGGTAGTGCCAGGTGGATAATTTCAGGCACGTGGCAATCTGAGCTTTTCAGTCGCTTAAAACATGAGCTGTATCTTTGACGAGCTGCCAGTTTGTGTTGCATTGTTGCCTTTGGTGGTCCACTGCTGTTTTTAGTTGGCAAAAAAGGGAATTTCTTCCTGTTTAACTTTGAAGCTGAAGCAGGTAATTATTACCTTTAACTCTATGTGAGGAGTACTTTCGCTGGTGGTTGTGATAACAGCAGGTTTCAAAGGATCTCACATGGAGTAATTAAGTAAGGTGTCCATTAATATGACATAACTATTGTACAATAAACATATATAAGCACCATCTATTATCTTTTTCAAGCCCTGACCAAATTTTACCATGGCTTTTCCCTTCAGAGCATTTTTTTTTCATTTCGGATTTGTGCCACACAAATAAGGGGTGCTAATTCTGAGGTCAACCAGATATATAATCCAATATCTATGACATGCCAATTATTTTTGGCTACCTTCAAACTCACAGCTCCGTTACCCATCGATCTTCTTTCCATCTCAGAATCATTCTCAATTTTTTTTACAAAGGCTGATTTTGTGAATATTTAGGATAGTGTGATAAAATTGTATGCAGTACAGTTGTTCCCAAAAGTTGTTTAGCTTATGTAAAAACAAATGTGCGCACTGTACAAATGTGCGCACTGTACAAATATGTGCGCTGACATGTTATGAGCCGAGAGCCCTGCAGCGGTATCTAAACAGACTCATATCGCTCCTCTGTTACAGTCCATAGTGACAGCTCTTTTTAGTGGAGGCTATTCTTAGTCCCCTCGGCCCATTGTAAGGGTCTGATTGAACTGGAGCCCTCAGCACCACAAAAGACAGACACTTCATGGTAACTTGATGTGGGATGACGCACACACCTCAATAAGAGATCACAAAGCCGAGGATTCCCTAGTAATCCCTTTTGTTCTGTCTCTTCTGTTTCCTCCAACTTAATCTTAATAAGAATCAGACAGGAAAAATATGAGACAAGATTTAATTATTTGTCTCTTTTGTTTCAACCCCTCTGTATCCCCTTTAAGTTTATTTTTCTGCTATGCAGCCAAAATGAAAGCGAAAAGGAGATGATCAGTAAATAAGTATGGCCCTTTTTCTTCTCTCTCCTCAGCTATCCAGCTCACTGTCCCTGGTTCCAGCACACACAGACTTATTCTGCTTCAACCTCAGCTTTGCAGAAGGTCCATTATTTGGGAAGAGCAAATGCTTTTCTAGTTTTAGAGGAAATACATTTAGAGGAAAAAATGTTGCTATTAATGTGTCTAACAGGGGCCATCGGTAAAGTATTCATGAGCAATAATTGAAACAATTTATCTCCACCATGTCATGTCCGTCCATGTATTAAGACTGACTACATGTTTTCAACATATTTTTCAATGAACTGACAGCATGGTGGCTTTTTTAAAATCCAAATCCAACATAAATCACCTCATGCGAAGAATCCTGCCATTTCTTTAATCTTTAATCACCATGTTCCTGCTCTGTTGTTCTTAAAATGGTTACAAAATGTTTTCACTGCTGCCTTTGAGAAGAATTCAACTTACACAAAGGAAAAACACAAACTAGCTTTTAGTTATCTGCAATCATATGAGTTTATCATATGACTTGTTTATCTCCAACACATACACTCACACACATCCCTCTAACAAATCCATAGCACATTGCTCCTTTACAGCTGCATTTTAAATGATGAAATAACAGCAGATATCTCCTCAACAAAGACTGTCCTGTATTCTTATGGACAAAATAACTTTACAGAACTAGCAATCTCAGCTAAAATCATATCTACAGGTTCAACCTATGTCAACAAAAACACAAAACTGAAATCCTTAATTTTCCTGTATATTTCTTGTCAGGCCTCTTTATTTTGTGATCTTTAAAGAGAGCTGAAAATACCACAAAGCACTCACTGCTTTCAGCTTTTGCTCCTTGAGGCCAGATTGAATTTCCAGTCCTGTAACTGCAAAAGCACAGAGCTCTGCATGCATGCAAGGTCCAAGCATACTCACAAACGCAACCTGTCCCATTCAGTCTATTCATTTAACGGAACCCAACACTTTGAGAAGCTCACCACATACATCATGCACTGTTAAACTTCCCTAATGCGTCTTCTGTATGCATTAAAACGCCTGCACCGCCAACTAATGTTTACAAATGAGTAGAGCGGACAGCACACCCAAAGATCTGACTCCTGACACCAGTCAGGATGACTCTGCCTCCTCTCCATGGAGCCTTCATCTCTGCTGCATCACTCCAGCAGATGCAGCGCTAATGAACAGTCCAAGTTTGTTTGCTATTCATCTGACAACTTGCACATTTATTAGGAACAAATTCAATGTCGAGAGGCCCGAGGGACCGAGGACCAACATGTTGCGCCCTCACATTCGTGATATCGTTCCAGTGGGTCTTATTAGGGTCAGAAACAGTGCTGGAGCATGAAATCCCTCAACAATTAAATTAATATGTATCCTGTGTTAAATTGTATGCACAGAGGCACAAATGGATTTGTCCCTGTCTGGTGTATAATTGCATTTCATAATAAACGGTGTATGAAACTTCATTATGTTATGTAAATAAATTGGCTTGATTTGCAATTCTGTGTGGATTGCATTTACATGCACCAGTAACTTAACTCAGGGTTCTTGTTTTTGTTTTGTTTAATCAGTTTAAACTGAATGATCCACTTCCCTGTCAGAAAGTATTCAGTTTCTTCCCTTCGTCTGTCTTATAGATTTAAGAAGAGAAAACTCAGAACTCACAGAATGCCAGCGAGTGGACAAAAAACATCCACCAAAAATGTGGCATTGGAACTCTTTGATAAATTCAATAAACTGACGTTTTTTGTTTCTCTTTTTTAAGTTTCTCCTTTGACGTGGCAAGGTTTTAAATGTGCTGCAACATGATTTCGTTTGAATCCACATTAAGGACTGCATGAGAGTGTATTGTATTAAACTGTAACTGAACCTTACACACCCTGACACAGTCACGACTCTTAGAATGATAAGCTGTCACACTAAAAACTTCATTCCTGTCATTCTGGACGTTAGTTAAACTACAGGCACGTGAGCCGTTGACACACCAGGCAGGAGACCAATTCTCCAGAAGAAAAACAAAAGATTTAGATAAGGCAGCTTTTGATAATGAACAGATAAATGACACTCAGTGCAGTTGTCAGAATCCAAGAAGTTTCTCCGGAATCGAGTCACTTAAACAGCGTGTATTTAATGAAAAATCCCACGGGGAGCCAAAGTTGTGAGTGAAGAATTACGTTAACTTTCACTGTTCATGCACAATATCAGCCCTTAGAAACAGAGATTCTGATCACTTGTAGCAAGTTTGAAAATGACATACTATCAACAAGAACAGTAATAATAACAATACAAATAATCATAATAACAATAATAATGGTAATTACCGTTGACAGAGAGGAATTCCGCTGATTTCCCAAATCTGCCCGTCAGCGCTGCTCATCATCTGAGCATTTATTCCTCCCCAGCTCGAGCCGCTCCTCTGTAATCCAACTTTCACCAAAAATTGCGGCCAGCCTCTGGAAGAGTTATTGGACCGGTCCGCATCGTAAACAAGACCTGTTTTTGGCAGTTTTGTTTTTTCTTGTTGTTCTTATTTTTTTGTTTTGTACATATTTTTTTGTTTTAATAAAACTCCTAAAAGTGGACCGCAGACGTGGGCTGCTCCGTGGCCGTGCTGCGTGGAGCTGGCACCGCTGACTGAGTCCGCAAGAGCCGCTCCGCCGCGGTCCTTGTACCCGCGTGACGTCAGAGACGGGAGGGGGGGGGGGGGGGGGGGGGGGTCAGGGATGGAGGATTTGTACTCTGCTAAAGGTTTCTGGCCAGCGTTTTGTGTTAAAAGTTCAAAGCGGGTGGACGTCCGTCTTGGGGCAGCCGCGTCCCATGTGACTATGTTTGACGAAGATATGGGACACATTTGAAACGAAGACAAATCCACTTTGTGGAGCCATGAGGATTTATTGAATTATCATTTAATACGTGGGCATATACTCTATGCTGCAAAAATGGCGTCTGTTGCTTTTTTTCTTGCTTTTTCTTACAAGTTTAAAAGTCCGTTTGTAAGAGGTTAATTTTAGGAGACAGCAGTTCTTCAAAAAAAAAAAGATTAAATAAACATTAAAGATTAAATATACTTTTCCCCCTCTTTGGGAAAGTATAAAAAAAAATCAGGCCATAGATTCACTACTGCAATTCTCAGACCAGTCCTGGTGTAATTTACCTGTGTCCCCCTCATGAAAAGGAGCTTCTTGACACCCTGTCATGGAGATTCTTTCTGAGGACACATCAGGGTAAGATGCAGCTGCACGGCTGTGGATTACTCTGGCCAGATGTGAGGTTCTATTCTAGATTTTTTTGCATCTCTTACTAAAGGCACTTTTGGAGGCTGTTCCTTTGCTGCAGATTGCTTTTTAGGCCTACTGCTTTATGTTTTGTCCTTTCATTGTCCAGTTTTGCTATTTTTTTCTTTACTGACATTATACACTCCATCCCAGCATATGATATGTTTTGGCTACATTATAGCAAACTATCATTTTCTGTTTGTTAAAATGTGATATCTTTATCATTTTTCATTCATGATTCACATGTTAAAACAACTTTTTTACTGGTCAGGCACAAGGAGGGGAGAGTTAATGTCCAACAAAAACCTTTTAAAGACCTTGAGAAAGTTTGAAGAACTATTGCTCAAAATCACTTTCAAAGATTGAACCAAATGTATCTCCCCTTGGTAGCAATATCTAAAAAATTTTAAAGAAAAAGAGACTCAAACATTTTGCACATAATTGTATGTGGATCACTTATCTTGGGAACAATTTCATATTTCTTTTGCCTGTTTGAAAGTTATAGCTCTGCTTAAGCATTGCTTTATGCCAGGTGTAGCTTGTATTTTATGGTTGTGAATGAATTTGGAATGAAATAGTTTATGAAATTCAGGAGGAATAAGAAAGAATCTGCTATTTGCAGCAATATGATGTAGCAAAACACCGAGGGGTGATGCTGCCCTAGGAAAGGATTTTGGAGCAGTGGGATGAAAAGAAGAATGCACCGTAGCTAGTATCTCATGCTAAAGTAAAGCATTATATTTCTTATGTATAAAACCTGTAATCGAGGTGGCTGTTCATTTTGGGGAGTGGGGGATATTTGATTATATTTTGATCTTTTTTTGTCTGTGGTCCTATAGCTTCACATGAGTTTCATTAATACTTCATTTGCTGATTTGAACTTTGTGATGCTTCTTTCTGTGCTTTTCAAACCATGATATGCCCTCAGCTGTTTCAGCAAGGCTTTCTTTTTTGACCTTCTGAGGACAGCTAATGCTGCAAAACCGAATGGAGTTTAGGAAGAAAGTCCTTCGCAAAAAAAATTGGCTTAGATTTGGTGTGATCACCAACGAAATGCTAAGCTGAAATAATCAATGCATGCCATGAAGATAATCATCAGCTGGCTCTGTTTTATTTTAAAGCACTTAATCAGTCAGATTGTGGGCTTTATGGAGCCAGGAGAGAATAATGTTTTTCACAAAGAATTGGACTGCACTGAATACCGTCAGCGTTTTCAAAATTCATGGGGGAAATCTTAGCTTTCCTGTTGCAGGACTAAAAGAGTGAAGGATTTCTCAAAGTCTTAACCAACTAATCAATCACTGCACCATGCAGAGAATTTGAGTCCCTTTTATCCTGCGAACAAGTATCTTCATAACCACAAACGTCTGTGCTGTTGCCATGAAAAGCTGAGCAAAACACAGTCTCTGCTTGCAAAACAGACAAACTATTGAAGGTGAACTTTGCACATAAATAAGGTTCAAGGACCTTTTCTGTGTGTCTGTAGTTGGTGGATGGTTGAAGCAATGTTCTGCTGGATTTTTGAGTATTTTTTGTCTATTTTTAATCTAATCATTATTTCAGTCTTCTTCTTTTTTTAAAAAAAAAAAGAGATCAATAAATATTTCTATCTGTGTTTAAATCTAATATTGGGCAATTTATCCTTCGGTGGCACATAAGTGTTGCTTTAGTCCCATTAACACCTTTGACTCTTTCTTAGTTTGTTAAATAATGTTTCCTTTGCATTTACTGTACTGATAACAGAAGCTCTAGATTACCAGTAGCTGTGGACAGTGTCAGCAGGTCAAATACCTCCACGTACACATATTTTTATCAGCCACATGCTGCAACAGCTGTTGTTGAAGATGCCGAGCTTTGAGCGGGGTAAGAAGTGGAGTGCAGCAGCTCCCGTGACTTTTGTCCTTTTGATGCGAAAAACAAGATTTATAAGAATAAGTCATGACGGCGCATTGATGTTAACAGTGTCATGAGCCCGTCTGGGCCACAGTGTCACACAAAATACCAGGGTATTGTGGTCAAACATCATTACTTCTGCTGTGTAAAGTTAAAAAGGCTTTCAGATCAGATACGACCCCAGTCCCACTCGTAGCCCCAGGCCTTACCCCTCTCCCCCGAGACAGTGTATGTGACATCATCAGCTACAGGGCCAACCATTTATAGGATTTATCTGACCATCAAAAATCCCTCTCAAATTAGATCATGTCACTATTTGTATTTTTCTATCTTGATCTTACCATTAAGGACAAGGACGGGAACAAAGTTTGATTATGTGACATAAAAGCAACTTATTCAACTTCATCATTCTTTAAAGGGGACCCTCAGCTCACCACATGAAAAACTCACTGAACTGTGTTCACAAGACTCAACAGTGTTCTATCTGAAATTGAAGCAGCCATGGCATAGTGACCAAATCAGACAAATTCACAGTTTTAATCAACCTATGTAATTTAATTAAATGAAGTTATGCCTGCTCAATAAGAAATATTCAATTGTGTGTTTTTTGGAGGTTTGGTCTGGGGGGGGATTTGAAGTGATATCTCAAACCATCCAACAGAGGGAACCAGCGGTGCAAAGCTCGCTGAGAAGTACAGTTTAACTAACAATGACAAATGCTTTGCCTGTACACTTGCAATTTAATAACATTGTAGTTGTGGTTTGGTTTCAAAACACAAGATTTAAGATATTTGCCTTATAGACAATGATTGTCTTCTTTGCAATGGGCGGATAGAATTTAACAAAAAAGATCTTTATATCTTATAGAACGTAAATCTTATTGGAAGTCCCAGCAAACCACTTTGCTTAATAGGTTAATTCAACAGTGCTGTTAAGGTATTTGTTCACAGCTTGCTCAAATTTCACCAGTAGGACATGCTGCTGTCAAGACAAATAAAAAAAACAATCAGCAACACATAGATTACCACCGTGAAGAAAGGTTGTGAACATTCCCTCATTGCTCAGTTGAAAAGGGCCATGAAAAAAAAAACATGTTTAAGGAAAAAGACAGGTGATAGTGTTATGTGTTGTAATGCTTGTTTCTCTCAGCTGACGTAGGGTCTGCCTGGCCCTCAGAGTCAGACTTGTTTTCAGAGTCTAAACAAACTATTTGTGACTGGATGTTCAGAAGGCATTTGGCAGCTTTTTTTTTTCCCACTCGGAAAAAACATGAATCATTTCTCATTAACTTGCAGTTTATGTAAAGTAAATTGCTGCTTGTCCACGGGTGTTTAATAAAGCAAAAACAGCCTTACAGAGACATGACGGCACAGGTTCTAAAAATGAAATGACTGTATGGGGGCAGGTGCCATCCTCAGATGCTGGTTGGCAGCTCGGTGCAGGTTAGGACTGACACCAGGCTGTCAACTGTGGAAAGCTAGAACAGACAAAAAACAACAAAAGCAAAACCGAGGAAACACTTTGTATAAATGCCTCTAATCAAACAACATTTCATCACAGGTCTTAATCAGATTCAGAACACCAATTTTTTCAGTAAATAATTCATGTTCCTTTATATGCTGCCTAAATCAGTTTTATCAACTACCTCCTTTAAATCAGAGATGCTGCCTCTCAAAAACACTTCAGCACTTCCATCAGTACATAACATCAAAATATTGATTCTGAGAAGCAATTGATATGTTCTCAAACAACGCAATGTGGGGGACAAACAGTGGGTGTGTTTGTTTCCATTCAAACACTTCTGTGCTCTCATGTGATGCCCTGAGTGTTCTCCAGCCAAGGCTCCATCAGCAGGGCTGTCAGGGGGACCAGACAGGAGCTCATAGATGCGTGCTCATGTTGACGAGCTATCAGCTGTGTTCTCACCCTGCTGCCTCTGACAGCCAGCTGGCAACAGATTGAGACTCCCCGGAGAGGCCTCTTCAGAAACTGGAGTGAGTAGTACCTCTTCACAGTCAAGTCTTCCTCCACAGGATTAAATGAAAATACAGTGCGAGAACCTATAAAAATCAAATATCCTGTATCCGGAGGATATCTGGAGGAAACCTGATGGATTGTACTTTAAAGCAAATATGAGGATATCATAGCTGTTTATTCATGCATTGTATATTTGAACAATTATAACATTCATTATAATTCTGTGTTCTATTGTGTAACTCTTTAACAGGTGGTTCGACTATTGGAACAAAATATTCAGTGTATTAAGAGGTATGCATCTTTAAAAAGCTGAAAGTGTAAAATAGCTGAAAAAGCGTATTATTATGATAGTTAAAAACAGTTTTAAGTAGGTTTTGAAATGCTTCTGTCCTTTTTTGTTTTCAATTTCTGCATTTTTGGCATAAAATAAATTCCAACATCAATCTGACTTCCCACACATTTTTACTGAGATATGGACTCTAACCAAAAAATGACTGACAGGAGATAAAGGATGGCTTGGTGTATTGTTTTGGCTTTTAAGGGCATAGCAAGTTTAGTTTTGATGGCTTTCGAGCAGTAACACATGGTGGGATGCACAGAATCAAACGCTTATGTAGCTGACACTTGTTTTAAGCCTCTTAACGTGTATACTTATTAAACTACCTTACATGTAGGTCAGTATAGATGTGAAAATTAGTATCTGATACTTATGACAAAGATCATTGGTACATAGAATGAAAAGAAGCAGGCCAGTACCAATCCCTGAGGAACACCCATGCTCCCACTGTCTGACCACAATGTTCTGAATAGATGATGTCTTTAGGATTGTGTGGGTGTGTGTGATCATGAATCACCATTGATATAGTGCTGGAGGAAGAGTAGTCTTCTGCCCATGGAACCCCAGCTTCCACTGGTCGCATGTCAAAGGACCGTAAGGGAGCAGTGTGTACCCCACATTGAGTCAGATGCATTCATCGGTGTGTAAAAACGTATGGCTGATAAAAAAGGGGGTCGTGCGTGTCCTGTTAAATCCTATACACAGAGCAGAGATGTGTGAGTGAGGATGACTCATACATGACATAATGTGGCTTGTAGTTTAAAGCAAGAGTCAAGAATACTGGAAAAATGCTACACAAATGTGGTCCGTTTGCTGTAAACCTAATCATGCTCTGAACATTGTGCATTTATATGTGAGTACTGCGAAGATCAGTAAAGCTGTTCGTAGTCTGGAAGACAAAAATCTTCATTCTGCAGGGAACAGTTTGCTGACAATAAAAATAGGTGTTTTCAAGTGCCTTTAAAAATAAGCAGGCTCATGTGGGGATTTTGAAATGTTTTAATTTGCCTGTTCAAATTTAACAGTCACCACAAGTGGACACTGGAGATATTTTTTTTCTCCCCTTGTTTGAGAGCCCTGCACTCTCTTGGTAGCTCCACCATGTGTCTATTATTCTGAGAACAGTAGCAGGTGTTTATTCCTGTACACTACAGAGGCACAATAGAGTCCAGAAGCTCATGTCACAGAGTTGGATCGTGTCCCTGCGTCTAGAAATAGCCATTTGACCCTTAATGTTATCTCCCCATTCCCATAGCCACTAAGAGATCCCGTTCACTACTTCTACTTAAACCTGAGGCTCAGACCATTTGCTTTTTCATCCAGCAGAGTTCACACAAAAGTTTTTTTGTTGCAAAGAAAGAGTTGACCCTTCATTAAAAATGATCATTTTAACTCTTTGATAGGCATTCATAAAGCTCCTGCTTCTAACTCACGTAACAACCAAATGCAGTTTAAAATGCATGAGATGAGATGCATCAGTTCTGTTTATATTAAAAAACAATGTATGTTAGTTTTTCAAAAATTAGCATCTAAGTCCAACTTTAGTTTTTATGTAAAAGTCAACAGTAGCTGTAGTACTAAAAATAACTCGGATAACCTTTACTTAATTCATGTAGCAATACAGTGATGAAAAATCATTTGGTAAAAAATGAGGATCAGCAAATTAAAAGACAACATTCTCAGATTTCATGGCATGGAAGGAGGAAAGAACTGTTACAATACAGTTTTAAGGAACTTGTTTCCAATATTTGACCTGCGATGAGATAAAGACATTAATTGTATTGGAATCATGAACATCTGAAATGTGCTGCACAGCAACGATTAAGGGAGTAATTTTAGTCTCAACTAGAGAACGGGTGTTTTTGGAAAGTAATATGTTATAGTAAAACAACTCTGAAGCATGGAAACAGTTTTTTTAACCTCTCTTCTCAACATCACTCATTACTTTAATAGGGGAGTTTTTTTTAAGTAACTGCATTTTAATATTGGTTAAAGAATGATGAAGCACTCCATACTGCATTCATTAAAGTTTGTATGAAATTAAATCAAAATGTGCTGAATGAATAAATGGCTTGTGCTGAAAAAGGCTTACGATATGTTATTGTAATTATTTCTGTATTCCTTGATTGCCTCTATTTTGCCAACAAGTGTTAAATGAACCAATTCCTCCAAATTTGATGGGAAAGTAGACAGATAGTATTGGAATTGCTGTATATTGCTGCAGCGATTAGTTTTAGTATGAATGGGATAACTGAGATGGTAATCATTCCAAAAGAGTAGAGATGGTGAAAAGACTGTATAATACAATGATCAGTTTATATCATTCCTGTAAGGGGTCTTAAAGAACCCCAGAGGATATGTTTACTGAATGGAAACCAGTTTCTGATTTCACGTCACATAGCTTTCACTTTGTTGTATATTTGAATTAAAAATGTTACTTAACCCGTCATAGGATGTTATGTTTACTTGTGTTTGTGGTGTTTTCTTGCAGATTTGGTTTCAGGCGTTACTCTCAGTGTCATCTGCTGTTGGTTTATGTGCTCAGCCTGTTCCCCCGTTGTTCTCTGTTTGTCTTGCTCCTCACACCCGGTCCGAGTTTCCTAAATACCACACCTGTCCTTTGTTTGTCATTAGCTCTGCCTGTATAAACACTCCAGATTTCACTCTTGTTATGTTCCAGATCTTCCTCTTGGTTAATTGTTTGGTCTTTGTGTTTTTAATTTGACAACCTTTGCTTGGATTTCTGATGTTTATGCATAGTGTATCTTTCAGTGTGTGTTTGGGCCATGCTATGCATTTATGTCCTCTGTTTTTGTGTCTCAGGGGCCATAATATAAATATGGTTTTGATATGAAACATTTGTGAGGTCTCTGTTTTCTTTACAGTGATTTCATTCTACTACTACAGTGAATTATCCTTAAGTAGTTTGGACTGCTTTTATGTTTTTTTCCCCATCAAATTATGCCCATGAAACTTCTTTTTATCCACCCCAAGACTGACAAACCACTTATAAATGTTACATTTTGAAACTGTTCAGTTGTGACTGTTGATGGCAAATGCGTCCAGTGGCCTAATTTTCTTTCCCATATTTGCAGTGAGCTATTTGTTTAGTTCATGACTAAATCCAGTTTAAGCAAGTCAGTTTAGTCCGCATGTTTCACAAGATATCTTGTGCATACATTTGATGGCATTTAAACCAGCATTGAATTAAATTAACCATTAAACTACTCTGGGCTGGTATATGATGATAGCATTTCACTTCAGGTTAGGTGCATAACCAAATATTTTAAACAAAAAGTAGAATAATTATGTTGTCTTTGCATTGCTTTTCTCCCAGCATCTCTCTGTCATTTTCCCTTTCCTCCTCCTGTTTTCTGCTTTTATTCATCAGTGCTTTAGGATTCATGATGGTTTCCCCAGTTGTGTAAAAAAAGTTTCCATCTTGTCTCCAATTCCAGCTCTCTTCCTCCCAACTGTCATGGTGTACGTATTCCTTTACAGACAATTTCATCTCCCACAGTCCTTACAGGGAATAACAGAAAAAAGAACACGAAGGAGATTGGCGTGATGCATTTATGCCTCACATCAGAATATCTGCCACCTTTGATGTTTTGTTATTGGATGTCCTCTCTTTCTCCACCATATGATCCCAAATCCACATTTGACAACAGAGCGCAGCTCCATGGATGAATAGAAAAAGACACTTTAATCTCCTCTGACTGAATTTACAACCATTTCTCAAGTAATGCAAACACCACAACCACAAACAACTTTTAGTTTGATTAGTCTTTTTGCCATTTTTGTCCTCTCTTCGTGTTGATCCCTTTTTATCCCTGCTGTATGTGTAGACTGCTCTCTGTCTTGGCTTTTGGATCGTGAAAATCTGTGTGTGTACATCAATTTCTCACTGTGGAGACGGTGGGCAGCTGTGGCTGTCTGGACTGTTAGTACTATAGAAAATCATTGCTTGCTTGTGTATGCACCACGAAAACACTTTGTCATAAAATTCCTCATTAGGATGCTGATTGACCTGTGCAGCTACTGATGTACACCCATAAAGATGTTTTAAGCTTTGGGTTTGTTTAAAGTGCATTGCAATAGATTATGAAATGGAATTTGTCCCCCCTGTCTTGTGGAGCTTTTTATATCTGAGAGCAACTTTCTCAGTTTTTCTAGTGGTGTCCTCACAGTGTAACCAACACTTTTTCTGAAATGTCCTGGTTTTGGCATTTGGATTGCTTTACATGTTAGAAAATAGATCACTGACACAATCGCATGCCCTGTGTATCGACGCCTTCATTACACTCTAAAAGTTGTGATTTTGCATGTGTAGTGCTGGAGCAACCCAGTTGTGTTGAGTATGACAGGGATGATCTTCTTATTTAATCCCAAAATATTGAATGTAAGTATGTTTGATCATCACATTTCATCACTTTTTGTATTTGTTGTTTTGGCAGATTTCTCTTTGCATAAACATATTCTTGATTGAATATGTGATAATCCCACACCAGGTTGCTGTGTTTTCCACCTCGCCCTGGTAACGCCGATGCTGTTTGCAATGCCAAAAGACTGTTGGGTAAACGTTTGAATTTAAAAGAGACAGAGTGATACAAACACACCATGTATGGAAAAAAAATCTTTTAAATGTCCTTAAAACAGAGCAGAAAAGAGATGATAAATAAACAGGTGTAATATATATATATATATATATATGTACATATATTTGTATATTTCACTGCAAAGGGTTTCTATGAAAACAGGAATATCCTCTTAGCTCAGTGCTTATTATTCATAACTCTCAAGAAGTTTGTGTTGAATCCAAACTGCCAAATCGAATGAGCTCATTAACTTAGTTAGGTGTCTGTTTATGTAATGGGAGGAAAATTCTCCAAGTGTATTCAGCAAAATGTAAATATGTCAAGTCAAAAGCTGGAGTTCTTGTTATGCATATGGATGAAGTGCAGTACTCTACTGCCCCCCCAGACAAAGAGGAGCTAATGCAAACAAACTAACTTGTTCTTCTTTCACTCTCTCGTGTGATTTACGTGTCTGGGCAGCAACCATTGTGGCTTTTGTCTTCCCATGGGAAGAGAACATTGAGTCCTTCTTACCTGCGCTGAGCCTCCAATGTAATTACCCCCTCAATGAGACAATCACTTTTAATACTCCCTGACATACAAGTCACACACGGGCTTCACAGTCCGCCAATGGCTTCTTTATCACCTCTTAATTGATGCTCCAGAGGGATTCTTTGTGAGCTGCACTTAGGCCGTGTGTCTGCCTTTGGATGCATGAGTGAGACATAGTGATGCAGTTAAAGACAGCACAACATGCAGGAGCACTATTTGCACTGAGTGGCATGTTATTATTGTACATGTGTTCGTCTGCCAAATGTTTTCAGAACTGAAGAGAACGGCCTTACAATCTATTGACATTGGTCCAACACTCCATGAATTTTTCATTTTAACACAATCCCTCACAGGATGATCGATAAACTAGCATAGTTTGCCATGACCCCTCATTTAGATTAAATGTCAGTATGCTAAGAACCTCTCTCCACTCAAATTTATTCAAATGTTCAAATATAAAAGTAGTCAACATGCAGACATTATGACATATGACTGAATCACAATATATTACTGGAAAGTGAAGCTTTATTAAACCTCGTCTCAAAATTGAACATGACTAACATGGCTTCCAGTGTAAAAGTCACAGTACTCTCAAGGTATCAAACAGATCCTCCCCTCCAGGACTGCGTCAAGTCCACGACACGTCAGAGAACTTATAAAATAACATTTCAAATGACGCACCGCGTCACACTCGCACAAAGCACCGAAGAAACTTTCTAACTGGTGAGTATACACCGTAACCTCTGAAAATGTTGCATAAATCAATTAATTGTAAACTGGCTTTCTATAACATCTTGTGTTTTAAATCAAACAAAGTATTTTGATAATTACATGTGTTGAAGAATAACTGTAACCATTTAATTCCAGTAAATCAGTTTGATCTCTCAGTGTTTTTTCTTGAAACTGTTCATATCTTTAGGATTAGCATGGTACAGCATGATTTGAAACTTTACTATTGGCTCGTCTATATTCAGCTTTGGTATGTTGGAAGTGTTTTGTTCCAAAGGTGAAGATCTGTGTGGTCATCATTTCCATTTGACAAAAGCTGCAAATTCAACGGCAGTGAATTTATAGCATGCAAATGAAGCAAGAGGTTATACAAAACACGTATGGCAGGACAAGTAAATGCATGAAATATTCTTAAAAATCATCACCAGGTTGCGAGAGTTAACGCTGATTGATAAACATATGGAACAATAAACTAAAAAAAAGAAAGAACGAAATGTTCAGTTTCAGTACTTCGTGGAACAAGTTTTCATATATTTCATCAACATACAAAAAGATTATCAAATACATGGATAACATGATTAAAACAATTCAATCCAACAATTACCTGAATGCTACGACATGCTCAGGACTTATTTAACTCTCTGATATACTGTTTTTGTTCTTTTTTGTCATTGTCTCCAGGAGAGATCACCTTTGTTGAAGAGCGTCATTCCTACGTCTGTCCAAATAATCTCAGAGGAGCCTGAGGTGGAGCTGCCAGCTCAGGGAAGTGAGATCCACCATTTGCTGAGAGACCAGGGCTAAGAGAGGTCCACCTTAAACGCTAGCCCTTCACTCAATGGTGAGGCACAAACACAGCTTCTGGCCTCAAGTCCACCACTGGAGACCATCCAGGTGGATCACATCTCAAGGCTTGAAAATGTACATTCAGCTCAGAACAAATGCTGTCGGATGCTTTGCGGTCTTCTTGCAGGGAGTGAAGTCAGAGCCATCGTCTGAATTCATTTCTGACTTCGGTTATCATGCTATCACTCCAGCTTTATTAAATGGACCCTCCATTCCATCATCTTTTGTCTCTGTTATATATTAAAAATAACTACATGTGATTGCAATTAGGAGCCTTGGGAATTCAAAATATTTTTAACAACATGTACAAGTGTCTGCAGAACGAATACTTACCTGCTGTTTAAAACTTGGAGCTGCTGCCCTTTTATTCTCTTTTCATGGGGTGGTGCCTTTAAGAGGAGTCTCTTATTGAGTTAGATGTCCTTAGGTTCAGGGAGTCACGTTTCCCAGAGGAGAGTACACACAGACACAATAACAAGATAACAGCCTGAGGAGAGGCCCTGCTGGTGTTTGTGACATGTTTTTACTCTCTGACAACTGCCTCTGCTGCCACTTTATTCCATCTGAGAATAGACTACTCAGCAGATCAGAAACAGGAGGTCTAATGAACAACACTATGGTTGATATGAAATGTGATATGTACGCTCATGGAAAAGTTTGGCAGATGACGAACACAAAGTCACAAAGACGAACACATGTTTTTTAAACATATCTATTTTGGTGTCAGTGAATAAGTATATTCGAGGGTGTGCCTGTCTAGAAAATTTGTTTGATTTGGTGAAGTTATGATCATCACTGTTCCCTCTCTTCTCCCACCAGCGTCCTGGTGTTTGAAGTTTCAGAAATATGGACAGATATGAGGGGCCGTTCAACTTCATCTCCGTCCGCGCTCAGCTCCCTCTCAACGCCTCAGTTGACATGAATGCTACGGTGAAACCTTTCAGCGTCTTTGATGGGTGTGAGCAATACGTAGAGGCCATCTTGTTTGACCTCATCCTTCAGATCGTCAATGTTGTAATCGGAATCCCAGCAAACCTGCTCGTCATTGCCATACTCATTCATAATCGCAAACAGCCCTCCACTTCAGATATATTTTTGGGCTGCTTAGCTTTTATGGATGCATACTTTGGTACCATTGCCCCCCTGGCATTTTGCAACCTTTACATCTGGCACAGCAAAGAGGTTTGGTCAGCCATTAAGTTTGGCTACGGCATAAAAGATACCAGCGGCCCGTTGTTTCTCTCTTGTATCTGTCTGGACCGCTTTGTGGCCGTGCTCTTTCCTATCACTTTTGGGCAGCTGAAACATGTCAAGTACAGGTTAGGCCTCACGGCGCTGGTGCTCAGCCTCACCTTCGCCTACTCAGCAGCCAAAATGGTGGGAGGCCTCCCGAACTTTGAGAAGGTGTTCACCGGAGAGATCTTGGCAACGTTCACCTGGATGCTCGTGTGTAACACCAGCATCCTGTGGGCCCTCAAGAAGTCTCGTGGTGCAGGGAAAGATGAAATGCACCCTATGAAGAAAAAAGCTTTCAAGGTGGTGCTGTCAATCCTTTGTATTATTGTGTTTAACTACCTGCCACCTGTTGCAATATTCCCATTTGAAGACTTTTACAGTCCTGATGTGTTTCGCTGCTACGTGCAGCCTGCGGGTTTCGCCTTCTTGAATGTAGGTAGCACCATCCAGCCACTTGTCTACTTGTCTCGTCTGGAGAAAGTGCCTTTCCTCCCAGAGGCTTGCATTAAGAAGTGTTCCTCCTGTGTCACTAGAGAGAACAAGAAATCTGCACCTTCACAACAGCCATCCACTTAGAACAAGCAAAGATGAATCTAAGATTATTTTCTTGAAGATATAGTAATGCATTAGATCTCTGCTATTAATTACTGTATAATTTGTTCTGTAAATTAAATGGTTTAAAAAAAAAATCTCTTGCACCAAAAAAGTTGCACATCAACAATTACAATATAACAAAGAGCTGCGTTAAGTCTTTTTATCCATTTTGTAGGATGATATTGAGAAAACTGCACCTTTTCTAATAATTTGAGACTGTTTACTAAAATCACTCAATGGTTTGAATCTGGCGCCACCATGTGTACAAAAAAGAATAATAAGCATGAGAGCACTCCAAAACAATGAAAGAATCAGAGAAAAGGTAGAAGTTTGATTTAATCTTCAGGATGAAAAAAGGCCAGAGGCAAATAGACTCTAAAACCTATACTTCAGTATATCATTTTAATTCTTTCAAAGTTTAGCTACAAGACAAGAGGTGAAGATCATAGGAATTTCAAAATCCAGGCTGATAAGCATACCAGTCATTTAAGATTTTTCACACCCCTAGGTGCAAAACAAAACACCAGATAAGAAACAATCAAACAAAAAATGAAAATCTTAAAAAATGAACATGAGTAGAGCATATGAAACACAACACTTCAAAAGACATTTATATATTCAGACCATAAAAATCCTTAAAAGAAATATGGTGTACTTTGAAATGTGCCCTAAATCTGAGCTATACATAAAGTGCCTTTAAAGCTTTATTCATGGTAGATTATTTATATAAATATGTATATGTGTGTGGGGGTGGGTGTGTGGGGGTGGGGGGGGAACAAAAGGGAAATCAGCATTTAACACATTCACTGCTGCAGTTTTGTGACAATGACCTCCTCTGGCATTATTCTTAATGGATGAGAGCTTTGTGTATAAAAATATGGGAATAAAGGTTCTGTGAATGTTTGTGTGAATGTATAAATGAGTGTGTTGTTAGCAGTGTCATGAAAAGACACCATTCCCTTGCCGTAATCCAGTCGCACTTTGACCTGTTTTGGTATTTTTGACACTGTCAGTGGAGTGGGAGGTGAGGTCATTGCTCTGAAGCCTCCGTCCCGAAAACATAAAGTCCAAAAACCATTTTCAGGCCGAGCGGAGACCTCAGCGCTTCTCCGTACAGACAAAGAGGCCACACCCAACAGCCAGTCCTCATTACTTCCTGTTTCCACAACCCAGTGATGACATCCTGATCCTAGCGCGGTCATAGCCACCACTTCAGCGCTGAAGTGGAAGCGCTCGGGGTTGTCAGGGCAACATGTGGGCTGCTTTGAGTAGTGGAGGGAAGTGAGGTCGTGAGATAGGATGAGGTTTGGGTGTGCTGTGTTGGGATCTAGAGTTACAGGGGCTAAAATATGGAAAATTAGCCAAGAGTAAAAAATGAAATGTAAATCAGGGTTTGAGTTGTACAAATCTAAAGGATATTAGCTAAGGCAGACTCACTGTAAGCAACATGGTCCAGCATTTTCTCCCAGACTCTGTATTTGAGGTTGGAGAGGTGTTTGCTCCTGTCAAATAGTAATCCAAACATGCTGTCAGCGCCGAGCACAGTTTTTTTCCCTCTGTGATAAGAACAGATCTTTTACATGAATATATTGACAGTGGATCCGTGAAAAAAAGTCCTGGCCCAGATTGTTATTACCTACCTGTCTTGAATGGTTTTGAAATTCTGAAAGAAAAAGTAAACTGTCACAACGGGAAGTTTTCACACATGAATGAAACATCACAAACCGTGCAAACCTTCAGTAAAACTATGCCGTCTTCTTTTAGCTGCTCCTGAATGACAGAGATGGTCTCGGTGATGGACAGCACCTCTGCTGAAAGCTCTTTAATCTTGTTTTTCATGGCAATCATCTTCTCCTCTTCCTCTTTTTTCACAGCTGCAACTCTGGCTGTCTCTTCTTGATAGAGGACTTGATGCAGCTGCTCAAACTGGCTTTTGATCATTTGCTCTGTCTCCAACGTCTGATTCTGAGGGGAGACATTCACATGTTATATTGATATATCTTCATATTGTATTGAAGTATTATAGAACCTCTCTGAAAAATACCTTAATGTACTCAAACATGCCAACCGAGGTTCTTTGAATCCTTTTGAGATGTTGTAGTTTGTCCTGTAAGCTCTTGATACATAAAGCAAGCTCATCCTGGAAGTAAAGAAGGTCTCAATGAGCAAATCTAACATGGTTAGACATAATTTTTCAGATACTTTGGATGTTTCTGGCTTGGATTCTTTTTCAACAGTGTTGATGACAATCAAGACTGACTTGTAGAAACTGCATTAGTTTTAGTTGTACCTCAGACATTAGTAGCAGGTCAGTAAAGGATATTTTTGTTCCTACCTTACAGTCTAGCATGGCCTCTTCCATGGGTAAACACTCATGGTTCTTATGCAGTCTGGAAGCCTGACAATCCACACAGATCGGCTGTTTGTCAATTAGACAGAAGAGTTTGAATGTTTTCCCATGTAGGCCGCAGCTCATCTTGTCCTCAAGCTGCTGTGAATTCTGCCTCTTGACCTGCTGAAGAGCCTCACAGACATTCTTCAGGGCCAAATTCGACGGAGGATTAGACTTGGTTCCTCTTTTCCGGCAGATTGCACATTCTCTTATCCCTGAGTCCCAGCACTGCTTCAGGCAGTTCCTGCAGAAGCTGTGGCTGCAGGACAGCAGAACAGGGTCTTTGAAGATGTCTCGACAAATTGGACACGTAAGGTCGTCCTCGGGAAGTGACATAATCATCGGCTCGATGTGTGTTGTAAAGAAAATCCTCAATTCCAAACAGCAGGTCTTCAAGTTCCTGATTAAACATGCGCCTCTCACTGAGCGCTCTCACTGCCAACCCATTGTTCTGGACAAGAAGCAGCAAATGCATTCGGTTTTCCTGTGCATGACTTTTGTGGGTGTAACAACAGTTATGCAGCACTGAAAAAAAAGACTACACAAGTGGGAAACAGGAAACAAAGCTCTCATTGGCTGGTTCGCTGGGGTACTTTAAACCGGTTGCAAACTTGTTTCGACTCTGGAATGCAATCATTCAGGATAGGACTGTTAATGTTTCACTGTTGTCGCCCATGCTGAAAGCCCAAAACATTGGCAAACATTTTAAACCATTTATGATCAACTGATTGTCTTTACAAATGACAGTTTACTCAGTAGTGACTATGAGGTTAAAAAAAATATGGCGACTCAGTTTACAGAAATGTGGATTCATAAATGCTTGTGCTTGGAGGGCTTTTGCCTTCAGTTAGCTTATTTTTGTCACAAATGAGCTAAAAGTTCACAGCATTAGGACATGCCGTCCAAAGTATTCAAGGATATGAGGTCACTAACTGAAAACTGATTACACAAAGATACATCTTAGTGATTTGCTTGCATCTTACCTTCTGTGTCCTTTCTTGAATTAGACTACAACCCGAGACTGAGAAAATAATAATGAACACGGCTACTAAATATAGACGTTCAATGTGAAAGGGCTGCTTTGTTTTGTGGAAAGGAGTTGGAATGGGATCTCTTATTCTGGGTACTAACCTTTAGCAGTTAAGTTCACTTGAAGTTTGTTCGTGACTTTTTAAGCATACAGCAACATCTATCAAAGTATCTGTTTTTTAAATATGCTCAGTATTATAATTATGTAGATTTTGTCATAGATTTCTGTTGGATGTTGTGTATTCACGTAGATGGACGCGTAAAAATGTAAACATTATACTTTATGAAATTGCTTTAAAGAAAGCCCTGTATCAATGTGGGAGAGGGGGAGTTGTTATAAGAGGCTAATCTGATTGACCTTTAGGGTTGAGTGTGTACCTTTAATAGATCCGCAACAAAATATGTGATTTTTTTCCCCATGTGATTCGGGGTCACTCGGAGTCTTATTGATGAGTGATGTAGTTCCTCGCATCCTATCCGCCATTTCCACGAGGTCCAGTTCCTCCCTCTCTCCTCCGGTCTTTGGTTGCCATAGCGATGACGTCAAGTTGCACCACCGTTTCAGGCCAGTAGACGGTCGTTGAGGCGGTGCAACGACTCCTCGGCAATCGACAGCAGGAGCCATCCACAAGCGAATCTCCGAAGCTCCGATTCCCATCTTCTCCTCGAACACCTCCTGATTCATCCGTCCAAAATGCGCGAAATTGTGCATTTGCAAGCTGGCCAGTGCGGAAACCAGATCGGAGCCAAGGTGTTTTCTCTCATTCATTTTTATGTTTCCAGTTCATGTGTGCAAGGTTTTGAGCAGGCACGCTTCGGTAGTGGTGAAAGGAGCCTTCTAATCCATCCTACTGGAATTTTCTAGAAGCAACTTTATGTGGCTGTATGTTTAGGTCCAAGATGCGCGTTTAAAAAAAAAAAAGTTGTATGCATCGAGCATGAATAACGTAACTGATCTGTGGTGTCGTTGTAATTATCGAAGTTAAGCTTAATTTAGGTGCTGATTAAGTAAAAACAATAATGCAAAAGATCTTTGAGGTAACTAAGATTTATTTATTTATTTTGGATTAAAAGATGCATGTGAAACATTCCCTGGCATGTGCATGCCTCTCTGGTCAAATTTTGATTAAATTACACAATCCATCTAGTGTAGTGGTGATGGTGATGAAACCTTATTGTCAGGGAAGCAGCAGCTTCCCCTCCCCCTCATTATTTATGACCTGATTACTGCTTCTTTTAAAAGTCTTCTGTTGTAGCCTACTGATATTTATAAAACAGTGGAGTAATTTCAGATTAAGCTTTTGTAAATGTGTTAACTGAAATCTTATATATGCTATCTTACTCCTGCACGATGACTTTTCTTTTGACCTGCTTTACGCATCTTATTTGATAAAATAAACAAAAAAGCTGTATGCAAATGAAAAAAACAAACAAGCTCTGAATCTATTCTATGTGTAAAAAAACATCAGGTAAGCAGACTTTTTGTATTTTGGGGGTAATTTAAGTAATTTGATCTCACTAAGTACACTTGTTTTTCTCAGTTCTGGGAGGTGATCAGTGATGAGCACGGCATTGATCCCACTGGAACCTACCATGGAGACAGCGACCTGCAGCTCGACAGGATCAGCGTCTACTATAATGAGGCCTCAGGTAGGCGTCAGATTCACCTGTAGTATGCATCACACCCAGAGGTAAACACTTTCCAGATTTGCCAATGTTTGAAGTGACTTACATAGATTTATCTTATGGAAATCTTTGCCAACCCTTGCAGGTGGAAAATATGTGCCCCGTGCCATCCTGGTGGACCTGGAGCCTGGGACAATGGATTCAGTCAGGTCGGGCCCCTTTGGGCAAATTTTCAGGCCCGACAACTTTGTCTTTGGTAAGCTTTGGTAAATTAGTAAGAATAATACACTTTACCATGTTCAAAACGGAACTAACTGCCCAGATTGTTCTGCACCGTACGACGATTGTGACTGCAGGTCAGAGCGGAGCGGGAAACAACTGGGCAAAGGGCCACTACACCGAGGGAGCCGAGCTGGTGGACTCCGTCCTGGATGTGGTGAGGAAAGAGGCCGAGAGCTGTGACTGCCTCCAGGGCTTCCAGCTCACCCACTCCCTGGGTGGGGGCACCGGCTCCGGCATGGGCACCCTGCTCATCAGCAAGATCCGCGAGGAGTACCCCGATCGCATCATGAACACCTTCAGCGTGGTGCCTTCGCCCAAAGTGTCCGACACCGTGGTGGAGCCCTACAACGCCACCCTCTCCGTGCACCAGCTGGTGGAGAACACGGACGAGACCTACTGCATTGACAATGAAGCGCTCTATGACATCTGCTTCCGCACGCTCAAACTCACCACCCCCACCTACGGAGATCTCAACCACCTGGTGTCCGCCACCATGAGCGGGGTGACCACCTGCCTGCGTTTCCCCGGCCAGCTCAACGCCGACCTCCGTAAACTGGCCGTCAACATGGTGCCCTTCCCCCGCCTGCACTTCTTCATGCCGGGGTTCGCCCCCCTCACCAGCAGGGGCAGCCAGCAGTATCGATCACTGTCTGTGCCTGAGCTGACCCAGCAGATGTTTGATGCCAAGAACATGATGGCAGCCTGCGACCCGCGCCACGGCCGCTACCTCACCGTGGCCGCGGTCTTCAGGGGACGCATGTCCATGAAGGAGGTGGACGAGCAGATGCTGAACGTGCAGAACAAGAACAGCAGCTACTTCGTGGAATGGATCCCCAACAACGTGAAGACCGCCGTCTGCGACATCCCACCGCGGGGCCTCAAAATGGCCGCCACCTTCATCGGCAACAGCACGGCCATCCAGGAGCTGTTCAAGCGCATCTCCGAGCAGTTTACCGCCATGTTCCGCCGCAAGGCCTTCCTCCACTGGTACACCGGGGAGGGGATGGACGAGATGGAGTTCACCGAAGCGGAAAGCAACATGAACGACCTGGTGTCAGAGTACCAGCAGTACCAGGACGCCACAGCTGAAGAGGGCGAGTTTGAGGAAGAGGGGGAAGAGGAAGTCGCATAAAAACCTCATCACACACAGCCGCCAAACCTCATTTCACCTGCCTCATCCCCCAACCCCCATCCATTTCATCCCCTTCCATTTTGAGTTGAATGCTCCGCTGCCCGGAAGAACTGTCACCACCTAGATCTCTGATGCTCTAGTGTTAGACGTTGATGTTAAGTGGTACTAGTGAAGCTTTTCTTGGACATGTTTTGTATGTTGTGAATGCACTGGATTGTTGACATCTTTACATCTATTCTGCCATTGCCTTGCCATGTTGAAAACCAAGTGATTTTAACTGTGAAGCCTTGAAAATGGAAGATGATTAAAATCACATTGAAAGGCCTCTCTCATGCCTCTGACTTCTTGATTAATTCCTTTTCTAGGAAGTTTTTAAACACAACTCAGTTTGCAACAGGCAGACGAATAGTAAGACAAAACAAGTTTTCTGGACTCTTAGATAGTTTTATTAAAATAGTTACTAGTAGAGAAGAAGAAGCTGCATGAAGGTCAATCATTTTAAATGAAAATTTGAATGGTGTATACTTAGCTGTAATTCAAAGAAGTTTTAGTCAGATTTGAACTAACCAAAGGCAGATAATTAGAACAAAACCGTTTTTAGCTACTGCAAATCAATATTTCATCATTTAAGGTTACACCTTTTGCATGTACAAAACCCTCGGTCCTGTAACTTTATCCACCCCTTATATTCTGGAACTGCTTCTTGCTCAGTTGTTTACTGGCCTTTGCACCGTTAGCAAGTTATCGTGATTATGTTATCTCCTTTGCATGTGTGATCATATCACAAGTATGTGTGTTTTGGCATGAAGGAATTAACGAGAAACATTGCTAAGCATTATGTTGGCAATTAAGATTTAAAAGTTGCTACAACTCAGTCTCGGTGTCAAGTATTCTCTCATCAGTTTGGGTTTAAAATGAACTGGAGTAATAAGGACCCTGAGGCATGTTCCTCTTAGTGAAAATATCACTTCTGAGAAAGGAGCACACTAACAGCAACTATTGTGTTTGGGTAACAACAACCACACTGCTCACACTGTAACTTATCCATTAGTTCTACTTCTAGCAACTATGTTGTTCATGTTCTGCTTTAACCATGGAAATGCAACTTATCTAAAATTCAGAATTTGAGGAAGTCGATCAGTTTACTTTAACTGAGGAGAACCAATGAGAACAAAGTGGCTCAAATGCGGATCAGGTAAGTTTCGGAGTAACTATGCTGAGAGGATTATTGGTGGACGGCTTTCGAGCTGCAGTGAGTGTTAAAAGTAACAACGAAGTAACAAACACACACAGTTGTATCTGCCGCTGAATCTCTCGCTTCCCCGCTCGTGTGTTCAGGCTGTGCAGACAAACAGATTCTGCTGAATCCTCCCCAGCTAGAAGAATATAAGCTTTACCACTTGACAGACTGAAGGATGAAAAATGTTCTCATCATTTATGTCTAGCAGACAAACAACGCATTTGTCATGATGTGACAAACAACTATCATAGATTTATTTCAGCTTTACAAAGGTTTTATACAACTTTGCACAAAATTTTCAATTTTTTAACTATTCATTTGACAAAAAGCATAAATATAAATTCTGTGAAACCTGTGTTGCTCTTTAATTAGCTGCTGTATAGATTGTTTGATTTATGTAATAAAATGTTTCAATAGGGTGGCACAGAAGTACCCCTAAAAGTGTAAACAAAGATTGTATTTTTTGCTTTGAGTAATTTCCCAGAAAAATCCTGTTTTTAATCACAAAACAGGTCTTTGAAATCAAGAACCTTTACACTATCCTAGTGTGATTGATTGCATCCGCTAAAAAAAAAGGACACACAATCTTGCATTTGTCCGTCTGAAAGTTAATGGACCAAAGAGGCAAAGGAAAGCAAAAGCTTTGAGGTAAAAGATCAGCATAGATTGTGCAGTGCAAATGCGAATTCATAAACGCCTGAATCGAAACAAACAGGCCACATTGTGAATTGTAAAATAAGGCAATTGGAGGAAAAAACTGGTTAGTGGTAGCAAAATACTGCTCTTATTTCGGTTGTGCTTAATCGACATTCAGTGTTTCTGATCTCCACTAGTAGATCCATCCAAAAGTTGTCCTCAGATTCTTGTCCAGGTACAACCTTGTTCTTGTTTCACATGTGGCAGAGTCAAAAACGTACTCCTACTCTTCTGTTAAATGTGAAGAAGTCCTTCGTGGGTTAATCAGCTCAAAGGTGAGAGCTTTGTCACGAAACGCCAAGCTTTTGCAGGCGGGATTTGAAACGGAAAGGGCACGAGTCAAATGAGTCTCTCCTCCTTTGGTAACTTCAGTATGTCAGGTGCGGCTACGCTGCGCGCTCCAGACTGCTCCTCAGAACTGGGTCTGTACGTCCCTTCAGTCTGTCGTTTCTTTTTCACCACACAGAACAACCAGCAGAGAACAGCCAACACAATGGCCAGCACACCCAAAGTCACTGTAGGCGCCACAATAACTGCTAGATTGTTTCCCTGAAAGGAGAAAAATGTTTGACAGTTAACCCTGACAAATGGATGATATCAATATTGCAATAATTATTTAATCTCACTCACTGATTCGGTTGCATTTCTTGAATAATTGCCTGTAAAAAGTGCAGAAACATTAGGGTCAGTGGCATACCTGTAATTAAGAAATTGAAAGACACCAAAAATATTTCTATGCGCTTTACCTGCCTAATGCATGGTAACCTAGAGGTTTGAGGAGCCTGTAAAGTAGCCGCATGTCCGAACTGCATACGATTTTAAATTTTGGGGTTTTGATTTCAACAGTTCCTCCGACATCCATTTCAGGCTCTTTGCTAAGTTTCTTATCAAAGCCTTTAGCAAAAAAAAAGAAGCAGCAAAGAAATGTTTTTAAAAAAAAAAACATAATAATAATATCATTATTGTGCACGTAAAGTGCATTTAGCACAACTTAAATGTAAGGTGTGGAAGCATAATGACCTGGTATCTCAATAAAATGTCAAATGAGTATTTGGTGTGCTAAAACTGTAACTTTAAAACATTACAATTTAATTCAGTGATGGCTAAATTCCTTTCTTAGCTACTGTTGAAATGTGTTAGTTAATCCTTGAATAACGCAATCATGGGGACAAGCAGTGCAGCATTTGTTACTCTTGTCTTTTTGCACGCTTTGACGGATTATCATTATACTTGTAGGCTTTCCAGATACTCCTCCAGTCAAGTGCTGCCACCAGCCATCTGATCCATGACCAGACAGGAGGTTACTCAGTTACAAAATGAAGTTTCATTGTGACTACTTAACCAGCGGAGCAAACAAGCTGGAACTCAGGATTGCTCAGACCAATTTCACACTAGTTTGAACGACAAAAAACGATTTTCTAATTTTGTTCAACTGTGCTAATGAATGAAAAACAATCTTAAATACAACATTTCGTTATTAAATGTTTTAGCCTGGCCATAACTTCTTAGTAAATCATTCACTGAGGCAAAGAGTAAACTTTCCAAGGACAAAAGAAAAAACTTGATAAGAAATAGCAGAGGTTGGCAGAGAGGGTAAGCATGGACACACAAAAATCCAAATATGAATAAGTTGAGTTCTTCCTTGCACTGGGCCTTCAATTTTTTAATTCCCCTCTATACAAAATGTGATTAGAAAAAGCTGAAAAGTCCACACACATTCCAGGTGTTCGTGTCTTTCCAGATCCTGTGCTTGTGATCGCAAGAGTTAATGGTGCGAGTGTGCGTCTAGGTGTGGTTGAGCCAGTGGCTCATTTGTATGGGAGTGTTGAAGAAGGCTACAAACTCACCCCACACAAGATTACTGCTGAGTATCAGCAGGAAAACACTCCGCACCACAATTCCAGGGATAGCCAGCACATCCGGGCACGTTGCCATCTCTACGCGTGACCTGCCCTGGGACATGGGGGCATCAGCTCGGGTCCATTTAATTGGATCCCACATTCACTTTGAAGAATTTGTATCTCCTTTGAACAGCTGCAAACACATCATTATTGGAAAACGTGGGAGAAACGTCCTTTCCAGCTTACTTCTATGATCTGAGGCTGAGTCAAGCAGCCGAAACCACCACCACTGAGTCACATTCAGCCTGATGTTGAATCAGCATCAAACCTGCTCAGAAATAACACTATTAATAGCATATGCTTTGACTAAAACCACCAATGATCTGCTCCCTTATCCTGAACAGTATAGAAGGGGAAATGTTGTGAAAGAAATGACTTTTTAACAAGATAATCCGACACATACCCTCGATCTGGCTGCTTCCAGGAGGTCAGAGCAAACAGGGAAACATCGAACAGGTTGATTCCTCTGGTATGAGAAGCTTCCGCCTCACCTTGGCAGATATGAAACCACAACAGATTCTGGGCGGCCAGAGAGCTACAGGTGAGACGTTTAGCCGCAAATGCTCCAGCACTGCTTGAATTGGACCTTTGGAATCGGACTACATCCTCGGCAGCTGTATCACAAGGTATTTTATGTAAAGCAGTTTTTTTCTCCCCCCTTCCTCGTCCACTCTTCAGATCGCCATTGGTCACGTGATTCCGTTTCGGGTTTCACTACCTGTGCACAGTTATCTACCTGCAGCCCGGCGAACAGATCCTCCTTTGTGCAAACTCCAAAAAAAAAAAGGCAGTTTACTGAAACAGAGATACAAGATCTTTAAAGAACGAGCAGACCGGTTTATTTCCTAGAATAAATATACACACTGTTAGAAGTTTCGTTGTAAGTAGATTCAATTTCTGATTCTCAGTTGAGGCACACCAGCCTTCTGTTCCTTGTTCCAACATGCACAAGTATTGTGTTGGACTGGTCTCCCTGCCCAGCTCTCACCTAGCAACCTGCCCCACGGTGGAGGCACGAAACAGCGCCTCCACCAGGTTTCATGTTTCCCATCACGAGAGAGGGAATATCAACATTCCTGAAATGTTTTACGGGTGAATTCGGAGGCCAGCTGGTCCACGGGGTTTCTAATCCTCACCTAATCTTCCCTCCTCAGACTCAGAGAGGGCAAAGGAAATGTGGTCTGCTCAGGTTTAATCTGCGCCTCTCTGGATTTCACACAGACTGTGTGTCAGAGCTCAGAAGTGCGTCAAAAAAGCAACGCACCACTGGGATGGAAAATCACTCCAATGTTTCTTGTATGAGTCATACTGAGGAGATACCCCATTATTTTTCTACTGTATTTTATGGTGTATAATACTATGTACCACTGATGACTTCATTTCCTGAATGATTCACAAAACTTACACATACAAATAAGAAGATTCTTCTCAAAATATAATTCAACCATTTGTAAAACTCCCACAGAAATACTGATGGTATAATCTATCTAAATCTATACATAATGTGCAAGTATACGATAATGAGCCAAGGAATACGTAAAATGGACTTTTTATATTCATCTGTCAATACCATATTTGAAACCACCCAAAAGGAACATAAAAGGTGGATATAGATATCGAAGGAGTTTTGCCCTAAGACATAATTTTAATAGATTTGTACAGTAAAGTGAGTTGCCCTATAACTTAGTTTTAAAAACTTGATTTATGGATTAAAAAATGTGACAATTTTGAATATTTTATTGGAATACGTGATATTCTCTTCGCTGTTGTTGCTCTCATTAAATCATTTTAGCAATTAAAACAATTAAACAATTATCAAGCAATTAAAAACAGCCAACTGGATGGATTAAATAATTCCAAAAGATCCCAAATTCTATCGTCAAATATGTATATACTTTGTTTACCATGATTTATTAAAATCTTTGTATATGTTCTCAAAAGGCATGAAAAAAACATTTTGCACTTTTAAAATTGAAAGAATGCAATAGATACATTTTTGAAAAACCTATCATTGGTAACTGAATTACTAATTTCCATAAATAGTTAACTATATTACATAGCATGGCACAACTATGACATGAACACATTCGGGACGGCTGCGTTGTGTCGCTAGGGGGCGATAGAGGCGCTTTGCCTCGTGTTTGATAGACGATGCTCCTCGCGTCCGTCCAGCTTGCCGTAGTCGCGGAGTAACCTGGGAACAGTCAAAGCGGCGGGAGAGCGGCAATTTATTGACAAATTTCACGAAATCTTGTTGTTCTTAACTTTGACGGATTGAGTAGTGTAATATTTGTCACATGAACAAGGCATACATTTATTAAAGCGACAGGTGTGTCTACAACGATACTCCTGGTGCTTGAGTCTTTGAAAGATCTTATTTTAAAGCAATCCCGTCAAACTGGACTAGGGGGTTGTTTTCGATTAGCCCTCGTATTATCGCTCCAGCAACAATGGCGAAGGTACAAGTGTTGAATGTGGCCGTCCTAGATAACCCGAGTCCCTTTGGAAACCCTTTTCAGTTTGAAATAACGTTTGAGTGTATGGAGGACCTTCCCGAAGGTTGGTGGTATAACACAGTAGCTGTCATTTTGTTTTGTTGTGTCTGAGGCTAAAAGGAGTGTTGTCAGTTGAGTTTATAAAGTGGCTAATGGCTAACCACATCTGCTCTGCCAGATAACGTCGACCAATAAGTTCACTGATGGGGTGACGCTATTTAATTGTTAGACACCAGTTTGTAAACTTTCCGTGAACGATTTTAAACCAGTTATTTTACGTCACCGTCAAATAAATACACGCTTCCAATGGCTTGTGTTTGATAATAATTAATATGCAAAGTCAAAGTTTTTTATCTGTCTCTCCAGATAAGCGTATTCTGCTTTATCTGTTTATATTGTGGTGAACATGACTGCTATGGCACATTTTGCATTGCCACAAGTTACTGTAAAGCAAGTCTGATAAAACTTGGTTACTTGATTACTGATTATGAAATAATGTCATGCTGTATTATCAATATGTCATAGTAAGAGTTGAAGTGATTGTAACTGTATATGTTTTTTCTAAACAATTTTTATGTAGACCTGGAATGGAAGATCATTTATGTTGGCTCAGCGGAGAGTGAGGAGTACGACCAGGTCCTGGACTCAGTTTTGGTAGGCCCGGTCCCTGCTGGAAGACATATGTTTGTGTTTCAGGTGAGCAAAAAACAAAATAAAACAACATCATTTTGTGAATAATAAATATGTATTGAAAGATTTTTAACCTGTGTAAAACAAAATTGTGCACAAAACAAAAATCGAATGCTCATTTGGCAGCAGCACAGCTCATTCAATGCTATGTGGGAGCTAATACACTTGTTCTTCTACATATGTTTCTTTAACAGGCTGATGCACCAAACACTGGATTGATCCCTGAAAGTGATGCTGTTGGTGTAACTGTAGTGCTGATTACCTGCACTTATCGTGGCCAAGAGTTCATTCGCATTGGATACTATGTGAACAACGAGTACACGGACCCAGAGCTTCGGGAAAATCCTCCTAACAAGCCAGACTACACACAGGTCAGATAAGTCTATTAAAAATGTGTCATCAACATAACTGCTTTATTTTTATATTAATGGTTTAGATAAATGCTGTGAATAGTTGTGTGTATTTTTGTATTTTTCCCACATATATCAATATTAATGGTATTAATGAGGGGTTCATTTTCATTTAATGAATAAGTCAGTAAAAACCTGCTGATTTGGCTAATCTTAATGTGCCTGACATCTCCTTCTAGAGTTTGCTGATCCTTTCTTCCCTTTTAATTTTTCCTGTATGTCTGGCAGCTGCATTTCCCTGAGGCATAACTTTCCACCCCTATAGTTTGTGTTTTTTTCATCAATACTTCTTGTTTTCTTTTTCATTGAAACTTCTCATCTGCAGTTGTAGTTGGAGAACTTTGTTTTTCCTTTGTCTGCATCGCTTTTTCCAAAACAAATCTGCCATATCCAAGTTCTGCTTTGCATAAATCAGACATTCAGCAGTCTTACTTTAAGAGAACAGTTGAAGGTATCATTTATTTCCAAATGTTCTCTATTGTGGCTGAAGAGTTTTGTACCACAAAGCCTCTAATGCCAAGAGGCAAAACATGTTGAAAAAGATTTAACCCAGAGGCTTAAATGGAAAATCTCATAAAAGAAAGATTATTGCAGACATCACATCGCAAATGAGTCCTTAGAAGTCTCATTATTAGCTATAAAACTTTAGTTGTGTTCTAGCTACAAACTGCTATATTACTGAACATTTCATCTCCCTCTTCTGATCATCATTTTATGTTCAGAAATTTTAAGTACAACATATCAACACATGTTGACAATGTTTTATCGGTTGTGTTGTTTTTTGAAAAGGGTATTTGTTGGTAACCTGAACCACTTCCCCCCTTTTTTTGGCCACATCGGACTGCAGTGCAACACAAAACTCCTCACCAACTATTCAAAGCACTGGGGCCAAATTTTAAAACCAAACACAGCAATAAATAAGTCCAATGTCTAATTAGAAATGCATGAAAAGTGATTCGTCTGGGATCTCTTCTCTCATTCCCTCCCTATATGTTCTTTTTTCAGCTCCAGAGAAATATTCTTGCATCAAACCCAAGAGTTACCAGATTCCACATAAACTGGGAAGGCTGTGCAGAGAGAATGGAAGATTCAGAAAATGTGGATCCCACGTCAAACTCCATGCTCACTCCATCTTGTCTTCCGGGCAAGGACCCGCCTCTGCGGATGCTTCCAGATAATTCGATGGACTTTTTATAGAGATGCCCCCGGTCCATGAGGGTGATGACTCGCAGCACTCAATCTTATTTTTTAAGAATGCCTATGGACATTCAAGTGTGGACAAATTTATGTACAGAACTCCCTGCCTTACTGCTTTTTTTTCTGAAACAACCCAAACTTTAGCTCTAGTCTAGGTTGTCTTTGAGCGTTGGCTCTAAAAGTATTCTCAACATCTTCAAGAAATACAAAAAGCTATTGTCATGCTTTCAAAAGCAATATTTATGCGTGGAAAAGAAGGGGAGGCTGAAAAGCAATACATCTGAGGTCAAACATAACAAAAGGCTGTTGAGTCCATCGTTTCGCTTTAAAACAGATTTGTCATCATTTACAGACATTGCAGCTCTGAACATTTGGCAAATCTCTTGTAATGTGTTGCGTTACAAGAATTTGATAATCTACTACATTTTATTGAAAATGCACTTAATCCATGTGCCACTTATATTTTGGTTGAGCTTTGTAGGGCTATGTAACTTCCATGTTTTGTTTTTTTTTGTCTCTGGTTTCAATCACAAATAAAAGACTATTGTATTTGTTACGTATCTGTGCCTTACTATTTTTTCATCCTAAACATTTGGGAACAATGTTTTTATGGGTATGGTGCTCACCTAAAAAGTATACTTAAACACTGCAGTGCTAGCTGTGTAACACAAATAATCACTGAGGATTCTCAATGATTGTTTGAGTAACATTTGTATTTTCACATTTTACTAAAAATAGCCCGTGTTAACGTCACGTCCAATCACAGATTAGTCGGATAAAAGGAGTAGATCGGCGGCGGAAATAAAGAAATTGCACTGTAGATAGGACAATGACTTTAAATAGACTGTGTTTAATTAATAATCTTCGGGATGCAAAGTCTTACAGTTGATAACATAGCCAAAAAGAAAAACACGGTTACAGTTATGGGCGTATTGGCTACTGGCATGTCATGGAGGCGGGATAAGACTGTTTGACAGACGAATTGCGTCAGTGCGATGATTTGATATATTGATCTTTATCCAATTGGAGTTTGCTGTACTATTTCTATGTATGTAGACAGCCAATCAGAAACACGAAGAGGCGGGATATAGTGGATGGATGACTGGAGTTTCCCTTGCGGTCTAAAGATTAATGGAAGGGGTCTGTTGATCTGAAGAATCGACTTCAGATGGTCGGTCCCCGGAAACCAATGCACTTGGCGGCTGGTTTTCAAGCGAACCGATATATATTACTTTGAGTAACCGACAGAGAAAAAGCTGTTACTTGGACACAGATTTTGGTTTTCACGTCTCAGTTGACAAGGCCTGCCTTCAAAGAGATAGCACCTGGTTAGCTCAAGCCAAAAATCGACTGCAAGGGACGCTGGGAGCTAATGCTACCTTGCTAATTGGATATACTGACAAATCTTTTGATGGTCTGTGGCTGATCCGGATTTGAAATCAACCGAATCGTCTGTGGAAATAAAGGAAAGTCGAGTAACACCAGGATTTCATCGGTGCTTGCTTGCAAATTCAAGAGCTAACGATAGGAAGTCCTTATCCGCTGGCTATTTCTGCTAGCAATTATCCTAGCCTCGCTCTGCCATACTGTCAGTGCTAGCTGCAGACTTGGATACGCCGACTTGGCTGGAGTTTTCCGAACTCACAAACTGTGAAGTATCGCACTTATTCACGTTTCTTTCCCCATTATGATAGCTGTTAGCTAGTTAGCAGCTTTATTGAGTTTGACTGCTGCGTTGGCGCTGTAGCATCACACAACGACTTGCAAAGAAAAACTCATTCCGAGCCGAGGCACTCCACCATCATCCTGCCATCATGGGCAACACGCCCACCGCAAAGAAGGGCAATGAGATGGAAAGTGGTGAGTACCCTGCACCCTCGGTTGCAGTAGATAGCTGTATCATGCCGCCTGCTTCGAGATAGTTTTGCTGCAGTCATTTCCTGTTTCCTATCGTGGCACCAACGTTTGCTACAAACAATATTAAAAGCTTTCTCAGGGTCGATTTTGAAATGACACAAACTGCACATTTCAAGTGCCGGGGCATCTTTAAATCCCATTTCCACCTAAAAACCCAGACGTTGTCAGACCACAGTCATCCCAGCCAAACAGCAGAAGATGCAGCTCGCTCTCATCCTGTGGAAAAACTCGTGATTCGAAGCCCCAGGTGATATTTAGAGGTACCAGGGAGGATGACAACAGCCAGTCTTCTACACCAGTCATAGGTTTTCTCGTGGTTTATGTGTTGCTGATTTCTTTTTTTTCCACTCGCAGTGTTATGAAAGGTTGCAATATAATTGCAAACATAGACCCTTGTGTAGAGTTGTTTTCCTTTGCACATTTTAATAACTTAATAACTTTAGGACAAAACATTCTTTGTGAACAGAGGTAGCATTGTTCGCAAGAAGTGAAGCAACAGCGGAACGCTTATTTTGTTTGCATTATTTAAGGAGCTGAATATTTGTGCGCAATGGTTCCCAAACTGCATTTTCTTTTTTTCTTTTATAGGACTAGGAAAAAAAAAGTTGGTTATCAGTGCAAGAAAAGGCCATCACGGCACAATCATGTGATGCATGAGGGTTATCCTCCTCAGACAGAAACTAGGGAGTAGAAAAGTCTCTTGAACAACATGTGATGAGCAGCATTTAGAACAAAAGCACTTGTATTTGTCACTAAGTGTGTGTGAATCTGTGTGCATGACATGGCTAGAGATACTTAGTTGTTGTTCTCCAAAACCATTTCTTGAAAAATCCCTTTTACTCAGCACGTACTAAGCTCACTTTTCTTAGTGAAGACTTGCGAGGAAACTTCGTTTTACCTCGTTATTCACAGCACCATAAATTACACCAGAGTGTGCAAAGTCTGAACAGGTATCTGCGAAATGAACAACAGCTTCTTGTTACTGGTAGAGAGTAGGTGTAAGGAATGGCCTTCAGTGTCTGTAACATTAACCCATCACTTTTAATAAGGCCTCAACTGTCAGATGTCGTGGCCTTTTTTTTTTTTTATTTAAAATTTTTTTGGGTGTGATTTGGAAAATTATGTTCTAGTAGGTCTAAGGAAAAAGAAGTGGTGAGAAGGGGGAGGTGTTACTGTTAGGTGCATTCATGTGTCATGCTTCACATTCTTATCGGCCCGATCGCAGTGGGTCCACCCTGATCTCCAGAGACAGGTGCAGACCACGGCTCCAGAGCCCACACCCAGCAGTGTAATTTTCCACAGTCGGAAGGACAACATGGCAGGCCCTTTTGGTTTGTGCGGAAAATGGACAGATAGTGTTGAGTGCCGTTTCAGGTACACGTCAGCTGTTGCCCAACGACTTTCCAGACAGGAGGAGAGGAGTGGAGAGCGGCCGCTCGGCTACACAGAGCTGTTTTGTGGCCCACAGGAAGAAGCAGGGCGGATGGACACTGTGAACTGCAGCAGGAAGTGAAGGAGCAAGGAAGGGCCAGCCCAGGCTCTGCACAGTTGGTCATCTCCTCTCCTGGTTTACAAACCAAACACAGCCAGCCTGGATGGCTGGAAGTCTCTAGCTGTCAGGACGCTGTTGTTTTGACTTTTTCTGGATTTCACTCCTGGTAGCAGATCTGGACTCGACTGAAGGGGTTGAAACTTTCTGCCTCCTGCTCACTGGCTCCCTTCAGGCTCGCATGATGTCTGTTATTCACAAGCTGGCAGGAAGGTTGTTTCACCGAACTGGACCCTGCCAAGGGGACTTGAGTGGGGACGGCAGGCACCAGCCGCCACAGGAGGAGCTAGAGGCTTTTAGCTTGAGTGAGTCTTCTTTCTGGTGCTGGACAGAAATGTTGGTTATGGGTGGAGCTGCAGTGTTTATCCTTTTTTATTGAGAGGAGATAGGATCCAAAAATAGTTTCAGTTGCATTCTGTTGGTTTCCAAGCATGTTTTTTTCATTAACTTTGTATGAAATTGACTCATTAGGAGTTGAAAGGGGCTGTGATTGTTTACAATGAATTGGATTGTGCCTTGAGATAACATTTCATCTCTATCAAATTAATTTCATTTGATATAAAGCAGCCTATCATAGACATTGCTTGATGGTCTATTTTTATAACCAACGTTGCTTTTTGTTTTTTTTAACTTGCGTCTCATGATCTGGAGAGTAGGGTGTCTAACGGCTTGATCTTTTTTTCTCTCCGCTTATCGGTGACCGGTGTGTACGTGTTTTTATATGTCATTTCCAATTTTCGGTTGTCTGTGAGCCGTTTCTTTCTGTTCACCTTGGAAGGGATTCATCAGTTAGTGTGGAAGCATCTGTTATTTCCCCATGCGGCTAGAATTCTTTCAGCCATGCAGTGTAATAATGAGGCCTCTTAAAAATGCAGCATAAGCTCATGTAAAAAATATTTGCAGTGTTAGTATTTGATGACTGGAGTGTGTCTGTCACAGCACCTCTTTAGCACGCCAGCTGGACCTTGCTAAGCACCTATGTCATGTGTTTTGAACGTGACGAACGGTGAGGTGGCTCTCTGTCGAAGTTAAACTCTTTCTCTCTATAAATATCCCCGTGAGTCCTGTCCTGTTCCTGCGATGCATGCAGCGGGTTTGTGTAGCGGCCGGGTTTGTGTTTGGATCACTCATCACTTCCTGTCTCTAGTTAAAGAGGCTTTGTTTTATATTTACACTGTCAGGGGCCTGTAGTGGCGTGTCAGTCAGGCCGCCTCAGGCACACCTGCAGGGCTGTACCGGCTATTTGGGAGGATGATATAATTCTGAGAAATGATCCTTTTATCCGGGAGCTTCAGAGGCGAGGTTTGGCGGTTATAATGTAGTTTCTTTTTAAGGGAGTAATGATTCACCAAAACTACAGTTTGTGGAATCTCTCGGTCTTGGACGGGAAAAATAATCCCGAGTTCAAGCACCGTCCCAGTTAACTGATGGTTGCTCTGATCTTTAAACGATTCGGCTTTAAAGACAGCCCTCTTCTGGTTCCACGTAAAAAGCGTGAGAAATGGCAAGAACAGACTAAAAGTGTTGTAAAAGAAGTAGAAAAAGAGCACAGACTCAGCTCAGCTCATGTGATTGCATGTTTGTGTATGTGCTCGCAACTTCAACACAATTACGCAGTGCTTTGCCCTAAAACTCATCCTGCTTTTGTTACGATTTTATTCTAAATGTTCTGAATAGTTGCGGTAATGTACGTGCAACTCTTTTTGATTGTCCTCCAGATAAGACGTTTCAAGTAGCCGGTATTCACCTGTATTGGTTATCTTTGAGAATGCCGCAAAGGATTGTCATCTCTTTTCTGGATGTCAACATGGTTTCACACTTCGTCGAGTTAAAGAGGGTTTCTTTATTTTTCTGGCACATAAGGGTGTGTGAGTCGGCACACACCGTTTATTCTTTTGGACCGGACCAGAGACGTGAGCCCCGAACTGTGGAGTCGGAGTCAGCTGCCAGCTGTCTTTTTTGTCTAGTGAAATCTAGTAATCCCTTGTCGTTTTATCTGCACATTTTCAGTGAAAAGCTGATTTCAGAGGGGTTTATAAACCAGTGTTAAGTGTGTTGTAATCCACAGGACGTTTATCTGGGGATTTGTTTAATTTCAGGAACTCTTGAAGAAGAATCATTATTGCATTTGTAGTTACACTGTTGCACCTAGATGCAATGACTTTATTAACCTTTTGAGATCTAAAAAAAAAAAAGATTCCTGCACACCAAACTTTGCTCAGTTTGTGCCAACTTCTACCTCCAACTCTGAGACGGTGGATTTTGTGTGGTAGAATAACTGTGATCATCATAATGCGAACATGCTCTACGTTCAAGCCCTGCTAACTCGAGCAGGTGGAAGCTGCAGCTGACGGCCAGACTGCAGCGTGCTCAGACACTTACAGACAGATCCAGGAGCGTCCCGCTCAGCTGACCAATATTTAACCAACGTAAAAGTAACATCGTGTTGCTTTTAAAGTAACTGCAAGTACTCCTAACTAGAAACTATGAAGCAATATAGAAAACTTTTGATTAATCAAACTGACTAAACACCATTTATGTGGTCAGTAGCTTGTGTTTGTGACCAAACATCTAGAGTTTGTTCTCACCTGAGTAAAGGACTCAAACCTATAATGGGCTGCTGGTCCTGAACTTTAACATTTAACATGCAACCTGTAGAGTCTCCGCTTTAGTTCTTGGGGCATTTTGGGGTTTCTCTCAGCATTGCACCATCCGACCTTCTGGGAAATTAGCTGCGAAGTTCAGTGCGGCCGGCCACGTCTTGCAGGATCTCTCCTGGACGACAGCAGCCTCTCTCCTTCCAAAGGAAGCCCCCCCCCCCCTTCTTTTCAGACGTGAACTTCTTCTGCCGCGCCGCCAGGAGCATCCTCAGCCGCTGCGCTACAGCGTGGGACGAACGCTGCTCCGGCGCGGACCGAAAGGTGCAGCTAAATCTGGCAGAGGCCGCCACAGCACATTGTTTGAGCCTCACTTCCTACAATTGAAGGCCTTTGTGAGCAGTGTTGTTTCAGGACGGCGCACACCAGGAAAGACATGCCAGCCGGCACACGTGCTGTTTGCCCTCCTGCACTCTGGGAGGCGCTACTTGAGCTTCTGGACGACCCCAATCCCCCCCCCCCCGCCGCCTGCCTGCTTTTCCTTCCTGTTTCCCTCTTTTTTTTTTTTTTTTTTTTTATAAACAACCACCCCCCCCCCTCCTCCCACTGCTCTATTTATCAGTTGTACCTACTATGTAGTAACAGCCCCCTGTACCCATCTGTAGGGATCTACCCCCATGGACACACACATTTCCATAAACCGGCTCAGTGCTATATGTCGTTGCTCATACCTGTTGCATGTTCAAGGACAAAGTTTTACCTAATCTAATCTAAAATCGTGGTATTCAATACGTGGAGCTTTGTGTGGTCAGATGGACGGTTATTTTTACCAGCCAGTCCTCTGCTCCCCAGCAGTTCAGTGATTTACTGGTCAGCGGGTTTCAGGACAGTAGATTATAAAACAACTTTCCATTGGTGGTGTTGCTAGTAAATGCCCCCCTGGCCATACAAGGCTGGCGACAGAAATAGGTTTTTCACTTTTTCAAGTAGCAAACATATTTCTAGCTCCCATGCTGCTCTGTTTGCCCCCCCTAACTGTTTCCTCATGATCCACTTGGGCCTTTTTTCTCTCCGAACAAGGCCGGGTGTCGCCTCAGACCTGATTTAACAGGCTTCATGCTCTAATGTCGGTCAGCTCGCCCTAATATAACCTATCCGTTTCTGCGTCAGAGTGGGCCAGCGAGGCCCCGGGGAGTGGTGTGGGATTGATTTTTGTTTTTTGGGGGGGGGGTTATGATCAATACGGCAGTGGCACTACATGGACCAACTCATTTGGGCTGGGAGGAAATGTTTTGAGGTGCGGTTAAGCGTTCCTGTTTTGCGCGTCTCCCGAGAATACCGCTTTTTATGTTTTTGAAAACACCCAGATCATCTCTGACGATTTTTCATCAAAGATGTGCCATCTGATTGGTTCGGCTAATTAGGGAAAGTTTCGATAGCGTCAAGATCTCTGTGGTTCATCTCAGGGGCCTTTACTTAGGCCTAGTTTTCCATGGGACTTCATCTCTGGGTTGGATGAACATGCCAGCTAGTGTTTTTTGCCCCTCCCCCTGGTGATTATGCCCCTGTTTAGATCAATATATAGCCTTTATGTGTGTGTGTGTGTGTGTGTGTGTGTGTGCGTGTGTGTGTCTTTGGCATGAGGGTGAACAGCAGCGAGCACTTTGTGTACAGAATAAATATTGACACAAACCAAGCAAGGGTCCAATTGATCTGTGTGAGTGCTAACGGGAGCAGTGCTGCACTTCATGCTGGGTCTGACCGCACGCCGGAGGTGGATGCTACTTTTTGACTGGGGCTCCAACGTGGTGACGGTTCCCTGGACGTTCTCTGTTGGCAAGGACTGTTTTTTTCGTAGATGAGAGGGTGCTGATCTGACCGGGGCGCTCCGAGAGGGAGGATAGGCCATGAGTGAGTGGCTGTGAGGGGGGAAAAAAAGCAAAGGACGAAGCACGGGGGAGACTTTTCCAGGCTAATGTGTGACAGGAAGAGCTCCAGAAGGCATGCAGGGAAGAGGGAATCATCCTCACGCTCAAGTGAATCTGTGTCGCGCTCTGCGGATGCCGCAGCACCAGAGGTGCCCATAGTCCTCCCAGATGGTAAGGAGTATCTGTTTACAGGATGGGCAGCTTGGAGCTAAATCATTGTTCATCTGCAACCTGCAGGGCCGTAACAGAAGACTACCCTCATAAACGTGTCGACTAGACCCAGCAACCGAATTCCCCACAAGAGACATGAGGATTCGGCCATTGAGTTCTCAGACGCATTTTCGAGGGCATCCTAATTTTCCTCGGCGCAGTTCCAACTTGTTCCCGTCAGAGCTCCATTTTAGAGTCCTTGTGCTTGGAAGTGGAAGTTGAGCAAGCTTCGCAGGAAGCATTTTCTCCCCGGTGACCACACGGCTTTCATTGCTCTCTGTGGGAGCTCCAGAGCTCCCGACGTGTTTATGTGAACTTTGGTCCGTGCAGCCTTTGCTGGCCTTCTCCCATCCTATTGTTGGAGCTGCAAGTCTTTAGAGAGTTTGCAGGAAACTAGACCAACTAAATGAGGATTAACATTTGTGGGGCTTTTGACAGTGTGTGTGTGTGTGTGTGCGAGACCCAAATCAATCGTGTGAGACGTTTAGCTCGATGGTTTGTTGCTTTGTCATAATGTTAATTATTTTTTTCAATTGAAATCTCATGCCAAATGCTCAATAGTGTTTATAGTCCTATCACCAGGCCGATTAATAAATTCCAATGCACTTTTACTGTTGACAGCTGACTAGCTTTGTCTAAGCTGAGCCTCGGGCTGTTGTTTTGCATCGATCACCGCGACACACAGAAAAACGCCACATGACTGAAAGCTCAGTTTGGATTTCCAGAGGTTTTCACTTGATCTTGCGTAAAGTAAATCTGGGTCTAGATGGTACTAATTACCACCATCCATTATTTCCCCCTTGAACACACTCATCGAAATGTGAAGATATTTATCAAAATTGCAAGGAACAGGAATGTCTGACATTTGAAGAAGTAGAAGAATAGCGCTGCTCCCCGGTTTGATATTCATAGAAGTCATTTAGCAAGGCAGCGATTTAAATAGTCCGCTTCTTTTTTTTTTTTTTTTTTTTTTTTTTCTGACAGCAGTTGTTCATTTTCGGCTTCCACCATTTTATGTCCAAGGCTAACAGTGAGGGGAGCGCTGCTCCCTCAGCTGCTGCGGCTGGTACACAGTCTGAAGGAATGAGGAAGGGCTGGTTATCTGCTTGTTCCCACACAGCAGAATGATTAGCCCCATAAAGATAAGGGGTACAAATGAACTTCTCCATATGACAATATGGGCACCGGCTTGTGATTAATCTGCCCTCTGCCTTACGCCTGTGGGCCCGTAATCTCATCTGTTGTGCGTTTGTTTTCGCGCTGCTGGCATGTGTCGGAGGACAGCAGGAGTGGCTGGCTCTTCATACAGGCACGGGGGCCGCGGGTCCCGCCGCGGTCCCGACCCGTTTGCAAATATTCCTCGGCTATAAAGACCCACCAATGCCCCGTCTGATCTTTCCGTCTGGATTTTGGAGTATTGTTACCCGTGGCACTTCCTAAGGAAGTTGATCTTGGTTGCCAGCCCCAGGATGTTTAAGGCACTCAGCAGCTCTGCCTCTGCCAGCAAGTCAAGACCTCTGTCATTTTTAAAAAAAGATTATCTTTTTATTTGACAGTTAGAAACTGGAGTACTTAGCAGTGTAAGTTTAATTTCAGCATTGTGACGCCTGACTGTCCTCTTTTGCTCAAATGCACATGTTGATAAGCGCAACTGCTGATTATTTGCCATGTTCACTGTACGAATTGTGTCCTTTTCTAGACCTCTGTGATTAGAGACAGTTGGCCCACTTTTCCAAGTCTTTCGGACAAAAACAGACATTTCTTCTTCTGTTTGCAGTGAAGGAATTTCTTGCCAAAGCCAAAGAAGATTTCCTGAAGAAATGGGAGAATCCAGCACAGGTGAGATGGTGAATCCTGCTTTTTTAGCAGTTTTTTTTTTTTAGCAGTATCACAAGTGTTGTGATACTGCTTCCAAAAAAGTGTTGACATACTTTATTGCTGTAGCGGTAGTAGTACATGGAATGTTATTTTTGGCTTGACAGTTTAATTTACGAGGGCAGTGCACCCTCTGCTGGACTTCTCTGACAAATGTAGCATGTGCTCACCTCCTAAATACTCCAAGCTAAATCCATCGAATTCAAACAAACAAGAAAAACCCTTCAAATAAAGCAGATACAATCCTCAACCACTAGATATTAACATCTACTTTAAACAGTTGATTATCAAGGAAATATTACTTGAAGGTTGATTTGTGTTTTTGTTCTTTCTGTTCTTCTGCACATTCAGCAAACTGCAGCCTTGGACCATTTTGAGCGTCAGAAGACCTTAGGAACTGGTTCCTTTGGCAGAGTGATGTTGGTTAAACACAAAGATTCAGGCCAGCATTTTGCCATGAAAATACTTGACAAACAGAAGGTACAGTACTTTTACGAGACAGCAAAGCGTGGTGAATCGAAATGTCTCCTAACTTCTCTTTAAAAAAAATAAATAAAAGATTATTGTAACACTTCTTTTAGAAGATTTACAGTACCAGAGGGTTGATATTAAAATTTTGCTACTTCTACACGTTTGGAGGCTAAAAAAATCTGGTGATCTTACAGGAAATCTCTGAAATACAAAGCCTGTGTGATTCAGAATTAGTTCTTTCTCTCTTTTTTTTTTCTATGTTTTTCATTTTTGGTGAACCCATTTTGCTTCTGGTGAGATCTTGAATATGACCCCCCCCCCCCCCCCTCCAATTTTCTTGTAGGTAGTGAAGCTGAAGCAGATAGAACACACACTGAACGAGAAACGTATCCTGCAGGCCGTCAGCTTTCCCTTCCTGGTGCGACTGGAGCACTCGTTTAAGGTTTGCATTTAGGAGGTTCTTTTTCTTTTGACATGTCAACCTCTGTTCGCCTGGCTTTTAGGGGACTTTATTCACCTCGATGAAAGCTTTGCTTCTGTCCCTGCAGGATAACAGCAATCTGTATATGGTGATGGAATATGTGCCTGGTGGGGAAATGTTTTCACACTTAAGGAGGATTGGTAGATTCAGGTAAAAGGGGTTTTCAGTTTCTCGGCTGTGGTGTTTTGTTTTTTTTTGTTTTGTTTTTACACGCTGTTGGTGGCCTGCAGTTTCTGAGATGGTTTATGTTTGCAGTGAACCACACGCCCGCTTCTACGCAGCCCAGATTGTACTGACCTTTGAATACCTTCATTCTCTGGATCTCATCTACCGAGACCTAAAGCCCGAGAACCTGCTCATTGACCAGCAGGGCTACATACAGGCAAGGATTTCTGACTCCTTTTCATTATTAGTAAGAATTTCTTTCCAGCTGCCCTCTTGCCGAATGTGGTCAGAGATGTTTACACTGTCCAATCTTCAGGTAACAGATTTTGGATTTGCGAAAAGGGTGAAAGGCCGGACCTGGACGCTTTGCGGGACTCCGGAGTACCTTGCACCGGAGATCATCCTCAGTAAAGTACGTTCTGAGCCTGGGCCGCGGTAAGCGGTGCTCCTACTGCCCCAGGGCAGCATGGGAGCTGTTCCCCGCCACTGCCCCGCCTTATAACTGTGTTACCAGAGTCTGCTTCCTGTCTGTCCCGCTGCAGCGTGACAGCTTTGCTTTAAAGACAAAAGCAATGCTCTTTGTTTGTCTGTTTTCAGGGTTACAATAAAGCCGTGGACTGGTGGGCTCTCGGCGTGCTGATATACGAGATGGCTGCTGGTTATCCTCCCTTCTTTGCAGACCAGCCCATTCAGATTTATGAAAAGATAGTATCGGGGAAGGTAAGTTTTCTTATTTCTGCAAAACCTACAGGTCAGTAGATGTGTTGAAATCTAATTGTTTAACCTTTTTTATAAAAGTATCTTGCACTCATCAGCCAAATAAGGTGTATTTAGGGAATAGGGTTTGCCATGGAGGCGTCAGTTGATGAATAACCAGTTTGCTGCTATGCTAACTGGCTGAGTGTTGTATGTGTAAACCACACATTCTCACAAGTTGTACGGCAGACATAAAACCTCCCAAATGACAGTCGATATACAAAAACTATCAGTGGAGACGTGCTACATGAGGTGTAGCTCTGTTTTAGCTGGAGCCGCTTCCTTTTTGCCTGCACTGCAGCCATTGTCCGGAGCCCTGCAGAGTAGAAGCTTGACTTCAATTTGTGTTGTTCTTCTGCAGGTTCGCTTCCCGTCCCACTTCAGCTCGGACCTGAAGGATCTTCTGAGAAATTTGCTGCAGGTGGACTTGACCAAGCGCTTCGGCAACCTCAGGAACGGAGTCAACGATATCAAGGGTCACAAGTGGTTTGCCACCACTGATTGGATTGCCATCTACCAGAGGAAGGTGAGGCCGGATTGGTTCTGGTAGAATTGGGTCGAGAGTGAAACATTCTATTGTGAGTGTTGACTGTGTTCATTTCTTTAAAATACATTCTGAAAATGGAAGCAAGCCTCTTGAGCTCTTTGTGTTAAGATTGCTTTCTCTTCCTACATGGGATTGAAACTAATTCTGTAACTTCAAACTCATAGTTTTACATAGTTTTTGGCTGTTGATTGAAATGTTTGAGAAGTAAAGGCAATTACTACTGTCTTTAAAATAGATGGATCAACGTAAGGACGAGCAAATGTTCAGTTAGTCACCTCAAATTTCTATATTGGAATTAAACTACCAAAAGTTCAAGCTAACATGTGGATCCATGAGTTTATTTTGTGTTGTTCTTCTGGACAGATTCCAGTTGAAATCTGTCGTTTGACGGCATTAATGATTTTATTCGACCATATGTGTTCCAGGTTGAAGCTCCCTTTATTCCTAAGTGCAAAGGCCCCGGTGACACGAGCAACTTTGACGACTACGAGGAAGAGGAAATCAGAGTCTCCTTCACAGAGAAGTGTCCAAAGGAGTTTGCAGAGTTCTAGATCCGTACCCCGAGTTGAGGAGAGAAAGAGAGAGACAGAGATTTAGAAAGGTAAAGGGGATCTGAGTGCAGGGGGCACTAGGGTGGACTGGTAACTTTCTTATTCGTGATGAGGAAAACAATGTAAAATCCCCCCAGATGGAAAGGTAGGCAGAGTGAAGCAAGATCTACAGAACCAGCAGTGTTGCCTTTTCTGATTGTTTCTCAACTGTTACTTGTTGGGTTTGTTTTGTTTCTTTTTTTTTTATCCCTCTTGTGTTTATGGCAGGGACTCGACAAGAACAAGCATAGGTTGCAGCTTTTCAGCTAGAATCTTATCTTTCTGATGGCAAAATGAAACATTTTCAGTTCCTGAATTGATTTTTTTTTCTTTCCTGTGAAGGTACTGAATCCATTAGCTAGTTTTTTTTATTTTTTATTTTTTTTTAATGGGTCCTCTCGAAAAGCTTCTCTAATGATTGCGGAGTGGTTGTTGTATCCTGTTGGTTCTCTCCCCATCTCTCCATCATGAATCTGTCCAAGCAATACCAAGTCCAACAGATGTGCCTATCATAACGCCAACTGGTTGGAAAACTGTCTGACGCGTTGGGGCAGAGTTTCGGCGCCGCCGGCCCCTGCGGCCATCTGGTCGCAAGCTCGAAACCTTCCTGCACCTGCCTTTTGTCTGCTCGATGTGGCATGATTAATTGGGTAGATGACGCACTCGGCCGCTTGTGTTCGCAGCGGCAGTGACCTCTTTGATCAGAGAAATCAGAAAAATTATTGATCACCGTAAACTTCCTCTAGGTCTCACTCCTTTTTGGGGAGGGAGGGCTGTGAGAAGTGACGCTGGGATCTGCATTTGAAGTCTGTCTTTCTCTTAGCTAAATTTATTAGAGCATTTTTAAACAAAAAAAAAATCCTATTGGTGATAATTTGTCCTTTTTATGTCAATTTCTGTGCTTGTGTGTTATTTAGTGCTTAAGGGTGGGTTAATAAGCTGTGGTTCAGCAGCTGATAACATTGCAGTCACACTCCTGACTAATGTTTATTTAATTCATAGTACATTTTATACGTGTGTGTACATACATGCAAACATACTCTCACACACACACACATAAATATATATAAATCTATATATATGTGTGTGTGTGTAGGTGTGTTTGTATATGAGATAGAGAAATATCCATCTTTTTGACATTGTCTCACAGCTGTGAAACTGAATTAAGATTTAATAAATAAATATATAAACTCTGCCAAACTTGCAGGCTCAAAACGCTGCAGTCGTCTCTATGTAACCATGATGGAGGTGGATTTTAAAAGGCAGAACCGTAGCAAAATGTTTCAACAACATGTGCATGTTATTTATGTACAAACTCCCTTTTTTTGAGAAAGAGGGGCAGAGCGCCGGGCTTTATCTGAGCCGAGGTCCCCGAGGCCGTGGACGCGACGGCGGTGGGACTCTCGGTGCAGAAGGGGGAGCCTGGCCGTGGTTGAACTTGATCTCCTCACCCGGACGCTCTCACCCCCTCCCCTCCCCTCCCCTCCCCTCTGTGCTCTAGTGTCCCCTCCATGTAACGCCGTCATATGGATTTGCAGTGCAGGTAAAACTCGCGGGGTGGGGCTTTTGGGATGGGAGTGTTTCTTTCCCCATTTCCAGCTTTCTCCGCAACAATTTAAACTAAGGAAGCTCTTCTGAAGCTCTCCCCTTTTTTGCCAAGTTTCTTTCTGTGGATGCAAGACAATCGCAGAACAAATCTTACTGCTGGTTTGTTGAGTGAACGTGTCGTTTTGGTTTGAAGGATATAAGCTGTCATCCACCCACCCTCCATCGGCCCTAGGTGCTAGACTTTGCCCATCTCACTTAAAAGCTTCTGTGAATTGTTTGATGTGCATCAATCTATTTGTCAGTCTTGTAACATGACATTTTCAGAATGTTTTTGACTAAACAATTTCAGTAGGCTTGAATAATTTTTTTGGCAGTGTCTTAATGTAAGTGAGATCAAACACAGGATACTTTTTGAATGTTTGAAATGCAGATGTTTCAATGCTGTTTAGAAACAGGATGTGTATTTTTTATAATACATGTTTCTTTTGTGAGCTGTTTTTTTTTGTTTTGTTTTGTTTCCTTGCATGTGATGAAGCAGGCCAATGGTGAGATTTTCTCCAGACCTGAGACACGTTAAGAAGTCATTGTTTCTGTAGCTAGCGGTCTCATTGCTGTTCCGCCATCTGATGGATCACCGAGCATCTTTCTGATAATAATGAAGCACATGCCACACCTTTTCAAATCTCCTATTTAAATCCATTTGTGCTATTTCTAAAACCTTTTGAATAGATTATTTTGGAGAGAGCACATATAATATATTTTCCTTTTTGTCCTGAAAATGACAGAACGAGGGCAGAGGGCATCTCCACTTTAGATGCTATAACCATGACACTGTTCTTTGTTTTCTTTTTGTTTTCTTCTCCGTCTCAAACAAGACCTTTGTTGGACATCTAATTCTCGTCTGTCAGCTGGACAGAACCACTATCAACTGCTCTGTGCTACATTAATTTTGTTTCCGGTTTGCCTTCTATTTTCATCAGGTTTCCACTCACTTTATTCAAACATTAACACTTTCTACATCTTGAGATGTTTTTCGTTCATATTTTCTAATTGTATTTTCAAAAAAAAAAAAGAGAAAAAAAGAGCAAAAACAGAACATTAATCTTTTTTTCCTCATGACCTGGGTACAGTGCTTGTGTAGTCTATTGTACCTTTTGGGAAACAATACTGTATATCCTTGCCTTTGACAGTCTTAACTATCTTACCCTCTGGAGAACTTGACAGATACCCTTAGAACACAATGAGTATGTTAAAAAAATATAAACAAAGTAATATTTTGCAAAATGTATCATTCCAATAAAGTTTTACTTGTTAAGACTAATATGTCTGGGTTATATTTGATTTTTCATCAAAAGTTTGAGCATGTTCTGGTTTGTACTTTGTGTTTTTTATTTGAATTCTAGTCCTCCGAATGGCGCGCATCAAAAACACTTACAGGCACTTTTTAGGTGGGATTTCCTTTATGGATAGAAGAGGAAGAGGTGGAATTTTATCTGTCAAACTGCCCTGGCTGCAGCAGAGACTGACTGCTCAGCGTTTGTGTCCCACCAGGTGAGCTGCAGGAGGCAGGCGGAAAACTCTGGGAGGCTGTTTGGGACTCCTCAAATGCACAAAATAAATAACGTAAATGTGTTTGTACTCCCAATTAAAAAAAAAAATCCAGCTGACAGTTGTTACTGGAGACGGAAAGCTCGGTCTCTCTCCCATCACGACTTAATGGCACGATTGTGCTGTCAGTGCATTATTTCAGTCACCTAAAATAAGAACAGCAAGAAGCTGAGTGTGTTTACTAAACTATTTGGCTGTGTGGGCACAACCACAACACAGACTGCCCAAAGCTTCTGTGTCCTGAAAGCAAATCCATTACAGACTTAAGCTAAAACATCTGGAATGAACCTCATCAACCCACAGTTGTAATGCCTATGAGAATGTGAGAGCTGATGTTTAAAAAAAAAAAAAAAACAACCAAAAAAACAGTAGCCTGAACGAATCAACTGACTTGGAAGGAAGGCAAGCCCATAGATCTGTTACCCCAAGCTGCCAGGGCCACAATTTCCAGTTGTTTATGGATGAAAACCAATCCATAGCATTATTTCATTTTAGTGTTTTGAACAAATTTCACATTGTTAAAATACACAACGTTAAAAAAACGTTAAAAAAGGTTTCTAATTTTATTTATATATATATATGAGACACACGAGTAGAACGACAATCTGGATTAGAAAAATCGTTAAGTACATCATTCTTGATCTATGCGGCTTTCTGATCGTAAAGCGACCGGATCAGAATTCAAACTGGAGCTAAAAACCACACCGTTTTTCTGTCGATGTCAACTTTGAAGACAAAAGCCTCCTTTCTTACGCACTACGGCGCGGACGGGGCGGGCGCGGGCGCTCGTTCCCGTTCAGGACTGCCGATTCCACCTTAAAAACTCCTCTCGAGTGAAACTTTTGCTCGCAACCTGGCCGGTCCACCTTAAGCGCACACGCAAACGCAGGAGGCGCAGCGCGAGAGGTTTCCGCTTCTCGCTGGGGCTCGGACCGCGGCTCACCCAAACCGCCGTGTGTAACGCTGGAGGTTGACGCACCGAGGTCCCAAAAAAAAAGAGGCAAAAAAAAAGCCAAACGCGCCTGAGGAGAGGGGGAGGAAAAAAAAAAAAGAAAGATGTCTGAACCCAAGTACCGCGAGTGGATTCTGGACACTATCGACTCGCTGCGGTCTCGCAAAGCCCGGCCGGACTTGGAGAGAATTTGCCGAATGGTCCGGAGGCGGCACGGGTCCGAGCCCGACCGAACGTGCGCGGAACTGGAGAAACTGATCCAGGAGCAGACCGTGCTCAAAGTTAACTACAAGGGCTCCATTTCGTACCGGAACGCCGCCAAGGTGCAGCGGAGGAGCAGGAAAAAGGACGAGCTCTCGTTAGCGACGGCGGCCAGGAGGAGCGCGGTGGAAGAAGCCAGCCACTCCGACCTGAGCAACGGGGACAGCGCCTTCGGAGCCGTGGACCAGGACGACGAGGACCTGGAGGTATCCGCCGGGG